>BRDA01011958.1:120043-143036 GCA_036984385.1 Crenuchus spilurus
TATATATATATATATATATATATATATATATACATATACATACTACATACATGTCTCATCTTCAGTAATGAGTCTTTTTAAGAAACTTTCACCTTCCTTAGAATATTGCTCCAAATATAGTAATAGGGCGACCATTTTTTGTTGCACTGCAGTCGTAAAAGAACTGAAGTGACCTAGTACAGAGGGTGTTGATAAGACATCGTAGCCAATGCCAATTTCCAATTTCTCTTCTTGACAAGCATAAGAATGTTCCTCCATCTTAACAAATAAACCAAAAAACCTTTCTTCTTGCTTCTCCTCCATGTATTAAGGTATATGTGTACAAGTATTTCTTCTTCTTCCTGTTTTATGTCAGCCAACAGTAAAACAAAGCTACAGCGCCATTGAACTTGAGTGGCCAATTCGTCATTACAATACAAACGGTTTTTGCTAGCCTCGTTTGTCGTTTTCGAACTACTGTAGAAACATGGCGATGCAACATGGCGGCCTTAGTCGGTGTTCGACCCGCAATCAATGTAAACAGCTTATTCTAAGGTAAAATAATCAAATGACTTAGTTTATAATGATTAGATGTGTTTTTAATCATTTTTATTAGTGATTATATTCAATTCTGCTAAAAGATAACCCGAAATATTACATACTGTGCCTTTAATGCATGAAAATGAGGAATGTTCCTTCTCATATTAAGGCACCATTATGACATGTTAGATGTACAAGCTTACTTGTTAATAAAACTCAGAACAGAAGTGCAGATCTTTACCTGTCCGTTTTGAAATGTGAGATTTCCTGAAGATGGACTGAAGTCTTCGTTGGTGGCGATGACTGCTTGAGCTTCCCAGAACAACACTATCCGGTCATTCATACCAGCCAGTCTTACCACTGGTAGATAAAGCATGTTACCAGGTGGAGGAACTTCATGAGCAAAAACAACTCCAGAAGCATCCTGAAAAATACACAATCCTGTCAGTATCTTTATAAATCAAAGTATATAACACACAGCTGGATCTTTTGACTCAAATGAGTTCTGTGGAGCAACTGCATAGCAGAACCAATTTCTGGTCCCTTTCAATGTTTCTTTAAATGATATATGTGAAGGCGAAGGATCCTTTCTGTTTTAAGTTTAATAATCTCAATATATTATATAGATTATGAACCAGCAAAAGTAGAACCTTTTACTAGAACCTTACATTGAAAGAAAAAAAAACTGTGAACTTTGGAAGAGTGCACAATAATTTGATTATGGTGGAACCTTGGTTCCATGTTCTAAAAGTGTCTGATGATCACTGAAACAAACAATAACTGAAGTCACATTTCTCATAAGAAATAATGTAAATCCAATTCATTGTTTCAGACACTCCAAAATATGAACAAAATATATTTTATATAGAATAACTAGTTCTACATACAGAACACAATGAGAAATAAGTACAAAAGTCTAATGAAATGGATAAATGAACATTTAACATCACTCATGGGTTTACGCTCTGTTTTAGAGCATGCCAGTGTGGCCCAGCCTTTGTTTTGTACACATGTCCTTGGCCACTGTTTGTTTTCGCACCTATTTTCAGGCATCGTTGCTTCAGTATAACATGTTTTAGTTTGTTTCGAGTGTTATCAACGAGAAACAAAACCATAGAAACAAGAAACAAAGCCAGAATGAACGGTAAACACGTGGGCGCAAAATTTGTGGTGAGTCACGTGGGCACGTCAATGAAAACCAAGTGATAGCCAGAACAGGAATTCCCCCAAAAAAGTTGACAATAACAACAATGTACAATAACTAGGGGGTAACAGAGGTTCCACTGTACTTTACAGATGAAATAATATGGTGTAGAAGATCTTTCATTTAATTTTGCTTTTATAATTGAATGAAGAGGTAAAGACATTGATAACTTCTCACCTTGGAGACATTGAATTGAAAAACTCCTCTGGGGTCATCATTTTCTTGAATAGTCACCTCAGCAATCTCCATACCCGGCCTTCTGATGCTGGGTTGTCCTGTGCCATCCTCACTTCCCAACAACTCCACATGAGTGATGTTCACTAGAAATGTCTCCGCTAATTCAGGAATGTCATCCTGTGAAATCATGCACACTGTTTCATACATTTACTTCAACATGTATTTCATTACAGACAGTATGAATCCATTTTGTTAATATTCATCCATTCCTGGATTTCAGTCCTGCAACATACTACAAAAACGTTGGGATGCTAAAGCACTTACCACTTTGTAATGTTGTCATTCCTTCTCACAACACCTATAAGACATTTTGACACTGAAGATAGCAAGTGATGTGTTTTTCAGATGTTGTTTTGTCCCATTCTTCCTGCTAAAACCTCTTACAGTGTGTAACAGCATGGGGTTGTTGTCACATTTTTTGTTTCAAAATTCTCCACACATTCTCTGTTAAGGACAGGTCTGATATCAGCTATATCATCTATTGATGAATAACAGTTTTTGATGCGGTGCCCATTGGAGATGAGTGTCCATCTTAGGTGTGTGCCCTTGCCCTTTACACAATTCCTCTAGGTTTCTTGAAGATAAATATGCAAATTTCTTTCAAGCTTTCTTTGAGCAACATTGTTTTAAACATTTCACAAAGTAGTTTGTTGACAAACTGGAGATTTGGTCGTGCAGGTACCTCCTCTTCAACATTTGACAGGTCCGACCCTTTCTTACTCAGTGTGCCACCCAGATGCTTGTCCAGTCTCTCATCATCTCAAGACATGACTACTGCAACTCACTCCTGGCTGGTCTTCCTATGCGAGCCATCAGGCCCCTGCAGCTGATCCAGAATGCAGTTGCTTGGCTGATCTTTAATCAGCCCAAGTTCTCTCACGTCACTCCACTGCTGCGTTCACTTCACTGGCTTCCTGTAGCTGTTCGCATCAGATTCAAAACCCTGATGCTCACCTACAAAGCAAGAAATGGACGAGCCCCTCTCTAACTAATGACAATGGTCAAGTCTGGAGCTGCACCTCGAGCCCATCGAGCTTCTATTTTGGCTTGGCTTGAACCACCATCCTTTGAGACACATGGAATACTAGCATCAAGACTCTTCTCTGTCCTGGCACCCAAGTGGTGGAACAAACTCCTACTGACT
The DNA here is from genome assembly GCA_036984385.1 of Crenuchus spilurus. Taxonomy (NCBI): domain Eukaryota; kingdom Metazoa; phylum Chordata; class Actinopteri; order Characiformes; family Crenuchidae; genus Crenuchus; species Crenuchus spilurus. The sequence goes on from BRDA01011958.1 coordinate 123,148, forward strand.
GTTCAAACAGCAGAGTCCCTCACAGTCTTCACACACAGACTGAAGAGCATCTCTTTGTGGAGCACTTAAGTGAGCACTAGTTTAAACACTTATTGCAATGCATTGTGATGCTCTTGTATTGTGTATAACTGTGTATCTTTCCTTGACATTACCTGTTCATCACAAATCACATTATTATGTAGTCTATCTCTAAATTGGCCCCATCCCAACTCTGTTTGGAATGTATTGCAGGTCTGAAATGCAGGAATGGGTGTATATTAACAAATACAATTAAGTTGACCAGAGAAAACATTAAATATCTTTTATTCAAGCTGTCTACAATTAAAAATCACCTTTTTTCTGCATTTTCCATACTCAACTATCCCATGTGGGATTGTACAAGTTTATTTGCCTACATTCACATACCACCCATGAATCTTAAAAAGTGAAGCCACTGTTATTGTTTTAAAAGTGTCCGACTCTAAACCCATGACATATTGACAATTACCTCAATTGTTTCAGCAATGGGTGTAAATATCTTAAAAGAGAACTGATTTATGTGTTATGCAGTTCTTTATACTGAACGGGTTGGTGTTTGCCAGCATTTTGAGACATAAAGCAAGCCCAAACAAAACTCAGCATGAGGCTACAGAGGGCAAAAATACTCGCACCACTGCAATTTGCAGGAGCATGAGCTATTTGAGGAGGAAATTGAGGAAAAAAAGCAGGGTTTCAGTGGTCGTGGTGATAGCCATATGTTGTTGGCCTTCGCTGTAGGCAGCATGCAGGGAAAGAGCCAGCTTGTCTGCTTAACAACTCAAACAGAGCTTTGGTTACTGCTTCTGCTTACTGTAGGCGGTCTGAGATGAACTGTGACACATGGGATGTAGCAATGGAAGTCTAGAACATGGGCTCTGACTTACTGTACATTTTAACTAGGCAAAGTTTAAGGTGCACAACAATGTACCAACTGCTGGGGGCTTTGTAAACCCTGGTAGATGCAATACTTTGCAATGTATACAAGTACTGGGCCTCATTCACACTGGGCATGTAACAAGGAACGGTACAGGAGATTGTTTATAACAGCAGCGATCACACTGTACAACTGACATTACTACATCTGTCCGATTACATCACTCAGTTCCACTTCTGTCCGATTACATCACTCAGTGCCACATCTGTCCGATTACATCACTCAGGGCAACATCTGTCCGATTACATCACTCAGTGCCACATCTGTCCGATTACATCACTCAGGGCAACATCTGTCCGATTACATCACTCAGGGCAACATCTGTCCGATTACATCACTCAGTGCCACATCTGTCCAATTACATCACTCAGTGCCACATCTGTCCAATTACATCCCTCAGAGCCACATCTGTCCGATTACATCACTCAGGGCAACATCTGTCTGATTACATCACTCAGAGTCACATCTGTCCCGATTACATCCCTCAGTGCCACATCCGTCCAATTACATCCCTCAGAGCCACATCTGTCCAATTACATCACTCAGAGCCACGTCTGTCCGATTACATCACTCAGTGCCACGTCTGTCCGATTACATCACTCAGAGCCACGTCTGTCCGATTACATCACTCAGAGCCATGTCTGTCCGATTACATCACTCAGTGCCACGTCTGTCCGATTACATCACTCAGAGCCACGTCTGTCCGATTACATCACTCAGAGCCACGTCTGTCCGATTACATCACTCAGTGCCACATCTGTCCCGATTACATCACTCAGAGCCACATCTGTCCGATTACATCACTCAGAGCCACATCTGTCCCAATTACATCACTCAGAGCCACATCTGTCCCGATTACATCACTCAGAGCCACATCTGTCCTGATTACATCACTCAGAGCCACATCTGTCAGATTACATCACTCAGAGCCACATCTGTCCTGATTACATCACTCAGAGCCACATCTGTCCGATTACATCACTCAGAGCCACATCTGTCCGATTACATCACTGAGAGCCACATCTGTCCGATTACATCACTCAGAGCCACATCTGTCCGATTACATCACTCAGAGCCACATCTGTCCGATTACATCACTCAGTGCCTCATTCATACTAACTATCACTGCACTGACAATCCTATCTATTTTTCTATCTATGTATCAACCATTTTTCTTCTTAAAACCAACTTATGCAGTTTTCACAAATTTTCAGATGTTTTCTTATTTAAAATTTGGGCAAAAACAATTGGTTAATGAGTTTTATACAATTCTGCAGTTGTGTTGCATTACAGGATTTAAACAACAATAATATTTCAGAAGAAATGTAAGAAAAAACCTTTTTGGTGATGTTGGTCAATGAGACCCACTGATTGCCAACTTCTGAACTGTGATTACAAATTTTTGAATGGTAGTGTAGGTACAATTTTTGGTAAGAATGGTATAGAAAACACTGTCATGCATCCCAAACTGGATCAAAGCTAAGAATTCAGTATGATCTGCACCCTGGCTCCTATTGCCATGTAGTTTTAATTGATGGCACCTCAGGGCAGCATTTTTCTATAAGAAAACATAATATGAACTACTCACTGGTAAGATGGTAATGGGTACCAGGGCAACTGTAGCCCTCTCCGTCATGATGACTGTAGCCTGTTTAGCTACAAAGTCCTGACCCTCACTAGCCTGGTTGACTGGCAGCAATGACAGTGCAGGTCTGGTGGTATAATGGACCACCACATTCCCAGATGCCCCCTGATCTCTCACTATGCTCAGTGTGATATTGGTTGGGGTTCCTGTAAGTAGATTTAAACAACATATCTGAATTTAAGTTCTCCACAAGACAAAACATTATTGTATTATAATAAATGAAGCAGTTCTCCATGGGCTTAGACTATAAACTATAAACTATGGGCTAATCATAACACTGAGTAAGCATCTGTGCAAGCTATTTACATATTTTAAAGCAATCAATTCAGAGAAACTGCAGAAAAGTGAGGGCCTCAAGGTTTAATGGTAGACCACAGTAATGTGGACTGATTATATGCCATTCAGACGCCTTTCATTGTACTGGTCCTGCTCAACATGTACAGACTACGTGAACAGATGAATTACTTTGAGGTTCAGCTGTGATGAAGTACTGAGAGTCCAGGTGCCATCCAATCACTCCAAAAGGAGAACCATTAGCTTTAATAGTGAGCTCAGCTCTGGCTCGCTGTAGGTCAATCACAGCTCTCCTGGATGGATCGATGACAGCAACTGTGGTGACATCTGTTAGGATGATGGTCACTTTCTCTGCCATTTCAGGAATAGCATCAGCTAATACGCTTAGCGAGATGGTAGCCACAGCCTGACCCTCTGAGAAGGACACCTAGAAAAAGAATAATAGGAAAAACTGTTCTTAAATCTAATTGGTTCAGCATTTGTACTCCACATGAACACACACTGTATAATCATTTGTCATTATTACGTTATTAATACTGCGCAGCTCAAGGATCTTCTCTGAACATTATGCTGCTTATAAAACATCAGATTGATGTTGATTAACAATAACACTCATCAACTCTTTACTGTAATTGTTTATTAATGTTATTAGTAATCTACTGACTGAACATTGAAGTTTCATCATCTGGTATTTTGTCAAGGGCAGCACAGTGGCTTGGCATGTTCGCCTCTTAGTGCTGGGCTCTTGGGTTCAAGTACCCATCTGGGTGGTTTCCATGCTCTCCCTGTGTTTGCAGGGTCTCTGGTTTCTTCCCATAGTCCAAAAACATGGCTAGTATGGTGTGTATGTATGTGCTCAGCGATGGATTGGTATCCTGTCTTGGGTTTGGGTAAAATAGCTGAATGCCCTGCCCAGAGACCATGAACTGGATTAAGTAGTTAAGCAGATGGAAGGATGTCTGTTTTATATAAAACCCTTTCCGTTTAAGGACGGGCAATAAAATGAGATATTATTAGTGTGATAAAATACAATAATCGAGGTGTTATACAGTATATTGTTCAGCTCAAAGTAACATAAATTCATTTAACTAACACTGGCACTGGCATTAACTCATCAGTATCAACCCAAGTAGATGTAAAAGCATCACACCAAAATATATTCATATTTTTGGCAGCCTTGAAAAGCATCCAAGCTGCTCACTGCTCAAACTCTTTAAATTTAAACACTGACATCTCATGTTGCTTTTTTGGCTCAATCTATGTGAAATAAACTGAGCCAATCGAGATTTGAGATACTTCTGGCCCATACTAACATTTTTAAAGTTAATCAGCAGAAGGTTCTTGGTCTCAGATGAGAGACGGTTGGATCTTATTAAGATTCCTGTCTTTTAGGATCTCAGTTAAAACTCAAAAAGAGACACAGGTGATATTACTTTTAGATTCAACTTTTGCCAATGTGATTGCACAACAGAATTTGACCTCCATGTTTAACTCATCTGGGCAATGAAACACACACTAGTGAGCACACTAGGCTGTGAGAACAAGTGCCTGAAGTGGTGTGCAGCCCTGTCCACAGCGTCTGGGGAGCAGTTGGTGGTTAGGTGCCTTGCTCAAGGCTTGCTCAACCTGCACAGGGATTGAACTGGTAATCTTCCGGTCACAAGACCAGATCGCCAACCACCAGACCACAGTTACCCTAAATCTTCATCTCACTAAAAATATTGGAGCAGCAGGAGACTTAAGTCAACATCTCATTTGTGTTTCTATCTGATCTCATTGTTGTCTAAGAGATACTACTGAGATATTAAAGAGCTGAAATATTGTGAATATGAAGTTGTTGATAAAATCCTACTTCAGACTAAAATGGCAGAGATTATGTTTGTTTAGTTATTGTTAAATTAACTCTCACCACTCCTGATGTGGGGAAAATGTCCTCCAAGCTTCCATTAGCTGTCCAGTGGACGGTCAGTCTGCTGAATGTGCCCCTTCTTCTCTCTACACTCAGAGAGACGGGGTTGTCTCTCTCCAGCTCATCCACCTCCCGAGACAGAGAATTCTACAGACAAACATGATGTTATGAGTATCAACAAATGTAAGCAACTTTGGGGTAAACACTGTACAAGTGTCATGTATTATTATCATTATCATCATTATCATTATTATTATTATTATTATTATTATTATTATTATTATTATCATTATTATTATCATTGTCATTATCATTATCAATATCATTATTATTATTATTATCATTATTATCATTATTATTATTATTATTATAAGTTGTGGAAAACCTGTTATACTCATATAAACCTTAATTCTAAATATCTGTTGGACAAGAATTCCACTCAACCTCATGAGAAAGTGTAATATTTAGAAACACTGCACAAGTTTAATTTACTACTAAGCTTAAGTCATAATCTGGTAGCTGACTGAAACTACGGAGGCTGGAAACAATAACAAATCAGGGTTAATGACGTCAGCGGGACGTCAGTTTTTAACATTGTACATGTCTCCTCAGTGTTGAAACGTCTGCAGTAGAACATCATTAAAACAACTTTCAGGGTGGTTGCATTTTTACAAACCTGTTTGTCTGCACCATGTGATCATATGATCACAGTTCATTTGTGCCTGTAGCTGTGATTACAATCAGTTTTTTAATAAGCCTGTAGTATTCTTTAAATTACCTATATAAGCTGGTCTCTGTTTTAGTTTTTTTCCTCAACACAGTGCTCTCCCAGGTAAAGTATGGTGTGAAAGACTTTCCATCCAGACCAAGAAGATATTTATTTGTCATTGACGAAAAAATCTTTATTTCTCCAATGTGAGACATCATCTGCCTGAAAAATCATAGACTTGTGTCCAGACAGGACTAAAATGATCAGACAACCTCTAAGTTAACTAAAAGACACAGACAATTTAGCCTGTAATTTTCTCAGAGGACGAGGAGACATAAAGCCTCACTGAGGAGCTTGTGTAAAAGAAAAAATTACCCCATGACCCCATGAACATTTAATCCAACCCAAATATGGCTAAATACAAGACATGTAATTAACTCTAGTTTACCTGAGCAAAGCCAATAATGCCATAGGCATCATCATTAGCTGTAATGACCACAGTCACTTGGCCACGGAAGCCAATCTCTGCCCCACCTTTGGGATTCTTCAGGCTCAGACGGAAACGTTCTTCCTCTTCTGGAACATCATCGTTGATTATATTCACAGCTACTTCTAACTCACTGACTCCTGGTGGGAAGAACAGCTCACCAGAACTAAAGAGAGACAAACCAAGCATTACTTTACATCATTACTGAAACAGATGAATGAATGAATGAATGAATGAATGAATGATTTATTTATTTAATGAATTAATGAAAAATTACAACTGGACTATCAAAAGTAATAATACTTGTAAATGGAAAATGAATTACCCCTCTGGAGTCTGAGGTTGTTTCAGACACTCTGATGTATTATTTTACAAATTACACACATTTAAATTTTTTTTCCCAATGTGTTACACAGGTTTTTTGTTTAGCACAAACTTAGCAACAACAGTGTCAAAACAGTAAGAGTGTCATAAATCTATATTTTGATTAAATCTGCTCTAAACGTAGACTTTCCAAAAACATATTTTTAGATGTGCTGATATATTGTGAAGATTTTTGAGCTCAGAATTGAATAAACAGGTGTCGGCTACACACTACTCATTACAGTTTTTAGAAACTGTATGTGATTTTATTTCTAAAGCTTAACAAATGTGAGGTGACACTGTGTTTTCCTCAGCCACTAACACTACATGTGATCTTCATGTCATAGGTGTGGACCCTCAAGGTAAGAGATCTATGTTCATGCGAGTGCTTTTTGTTTATAGAGACCAAATTGGGTTTTTCACACATTCCACAGCCGCTAGTCCTCCAATGGAATATTTGGAATTACCATGTTGTTATTATACGAATGACACATTGCTTGATTAGGTGAGAATAAAGCACAGCTCTGTGACTCTGAAAAATGTGCACTCTGCTTATTTCAGCTTCTCTCTCAAGAATCTAAAATTATATCTCAATTCAAACTATATTTATTTGAAGAGTAGATTGTTTAAGGTTTCTGGGGTATGTTTAGTTTTGTTGGTAGGATAAAATCTGGTGTTCTATGAGTTTTTCCAAAATTTCGTTAATATCCCACCAGCGGGAGCGCTAATTCCAGAGGGTTAATATCTTATTAGCAATACGTTTCATGCCAACATAGTATACTATTATTTTACAGTTCTACATACATTATTGTCATACTGTAACTTGCACAAAACAGTGATATCTGATTTGATGTACTGTACCGTGGGACAAAGTCAGACTGGTTAGACACAGAGGTCAGCTCATACATGACAGAGTCTGATCCTCCTTTGGCAATGATCAGACTCTTGGTTGCATTAAGAGATGGGACAGACAGGTGGAGAAACTGCTGAGCTGCAGAGATGCTCAGGATTTCAGAAAACTGGCTCAGATCAGACTTCCATGAATACAAAGCAGATCCATTCAACCCAGCAAGCAAGAGATGAGCTAAACAGTGGAGACAATGTTAGCATTGTAACATAAGTATTTAATACATACACAGTGACTTAATCTCTCATAGGAATTTTGTTAATATAATGTGCAGTTCTAAATTTTGTATAAATAAATGACAATGACTAATGTCAATAATATAAAATTATTGTTTCTATTAAATGGTTTAATGTGATGCACAAACTTTCATATAATTGGCAGAAAAATACAGGAATTTGTAGTTTTTTATGGAATCACTGTGAAAAATTAAAATTAACAAAGAAAATATCTTGCACTTAAAGACTGACAAAGACACATATGCAATAAATATTATTGCAATGTATTCAATATAATTTAATCTTGCGATTATAAACATAAAACTAGTTTCTAAAATGGTATAATAGCATAACAGCATTATATAATAATATAATCATTTACTATGTACAAGCTAATGAACAAAATAATAACACTTATGATTCCAAACGTTTGAACAGTAGAATAACTTCATATGCAAAATGCAAATATATTTTACAATAAACATGTAGACAGCTACAACAGTTATCTGCATTTATTTCTTATGTAATCTTTTTAAAAAGTAATAACTAGCTTTGACGTACGTATGCCAGATGTGGGGGTGAAAGCATGAACTGAAGACAGGGCAGGGAATGGAATGGATTGTGTCTGTTTGAAGAAGGCTTGCTGTGAGCTCCATAAAAACACCTCACACACATGACTCAAACCTGCACAAAACAAACAAAACACGCAAAATGTCCAAATTAACAGCTGATGTTGGTTTATCAGGAACTGAGCTCATATTCAGGGACTATATTTTTTGATAACAATACACTTGATAACAATACACAATACACAATACACAAAACTTCCTATAGACTTGGTCCAGAAAGTAAAGTAAATTCAGAATGTAAAGTGTGGAATAACAATATATAACAAAAATAATAAATTTTTATTATTTAATATGAGATAATTTCTCCCAATAGCAACAATATCTACTTTTATGACATAACTGAAAAAAACCTTTTAAAAACGGTAAAAGTATAGTATGGTCAAAGATCATATCAACTACTACTACTACTACTGTAATACTGTTGTGGTTATTGCTATTATGATGATGATGATGACGATTATTATTATTATTATTATTATTATTATTATTATTATTATTATTATTATTATTGTTATCAATAATAATAATAATAATAATAGTAATAATCAGTAGTAGTAATCATCATCATCATCATAATCATCATCATATACACCTAAACTTAACCCTTAGTCAATTCAGTTTTAATACATGAAACATTACGGTTAGGTTTACAACAACTACAAAAATGTTTTGCTATTATTGCTATTATTATTATTATTATTGTTGTTGTTGTTGTTGTTGTTAATAATAATAATAATAATAATAATAATAATATCAGTAGTTGTGACTCTTCCACCTGGCACCATGTCTTGGGCCACGCTCCTCTGCTACATCTGTGTGTCTGCCATGTGCTCATGTCTAGGTCTTGTCATGTCAAGTTCATTGTTACACTAGCCTCTTGTCTATTCACATCATTGTTCAGCCCTGCTATGTTATGTGTTTTTGATTAGGTTTGCTTTATAACCCCTTCCAGTATGTTTAGTGGTTTATGAGATATTACATTGTTATCATTGAAAGTGTGACATCCAAGCGTCAGTAAACTTTATTATAGTGTGTACTATAGCAACAGTTTCTGTTTATGTTCATTAAAAATCATGATTTCTGGATCACAGCTGCTTCCTCTCCTCCTGACCCCTTACGCGCTGACAGTAGTAGTAGTAATAATCTTCATCATCATCATCATCTACACTTACAGTATATTTAACTCTTAGCCCTTTCAGTTTTAATACATAAAACATCCACAAATACTTCAGAAAGTTTAAGCCCAATGTTGAGGATTGTCCCAATAGCTGCTCTGTTCCCACTAGACAAGTTTGTCTTTGGGTTTAAGTTACCTGGCTAATACCAGGTAAAATACCCAGATGGAAATATTGTAAACAAATCACACACTAAGCGTATGTTTCAGAGCTGAGTTCTGCTGACACTCATACTCAGGATAAAATGATAAACCTTTAGTCTGGCCAGGCAGAACAGCAGTTAGTTACCACACTCATTGTCCACAGGACATCCGTGTAGCCTAAATAAGCATCAGAGCTTTCGTGTCTACTGTTGTCTGCGTGTTGTGTCTACAGCATGTTTGAATAGCATGGTTTGTACACTACAACTCAAGCCTGTAAAACTACAAACATAGAAAGTTCAGCTGTTCAATAAAGTGCAGCCTACTATTAACCTAGATTTACCATTAAATTACAGAAAAAGCTGCTGCAAACCTCTGCATTTAAACTTTCCTTTTAATCCACCCTTTGCTTTGATCTTTTTTTTTATTCTGTCCTATTCTTAATTTAGAAATGGCTCAATTGTTAAAAACTCTCTAGGGAAGCTTGTTTGATGAGCAACAGTATTAGATTAAGGTTCAGATTAGGACCATGGACAAGGTTAGGATTAGGTTGCAACAAAAGGGAAAATTGCACTGAATTCAAATAATCTACCCTGGACAACAAAAATCAATTGTAAACAAAGTGAACATATGAATATTAATATAGTTCACAGTTCAGGTGAGTTACTTTACTGAATCCAGTTTAGTTTACCTAGTGTGCACATCTGGATTTTTTCATCAGTCCTATAAACGAACCAAAGTCTTCGTTTTTTTTTTTTTTTTTTTTTTAATCAATTTTGATTATTATTGATCTAACAATCGCTGATACTCTTACTATAAAGGTAACTACAGAGTAAGACACTCTAAAAAAGTTGTAATTGCACATAGTGAACAATTTTACTCAGCCCAAATGTGAACATCTAATGTCAGATTTTAAAAACGGGAAAGTAGACAAATCCAAAATATCACAATTCATTAGATTAGAAAATGTAAAAATACAAATCTACCTTCAGTGACAACTAGCAGGAACGTATCTCCTCCCATGTGAATAGACTCCACCTGTTTGACTGGAGCGCTGACTGGCAGTGGCTGGGGGTTCTGGAAGCTTTGACTGATCCACTGGTAGACCAGACATGTGGATGAAGCTCTGCATACTGTGAGATACTGACCATTTCCACTGACCCGGCTGAAAGGTGAGAATGTGTTGATGTTCTGTAGGTCCAGACTGTGATGTAAGGACAGAGAGCTTCCTGTCCACACAAACACCTGGCCACACACACACACACACACAGTAATAAACTTGTGTGAACATATGCACTACAGCCAACAAGGATGGAATTGCTTTTCATATTAACACCAAACTTTAATATCAATACTTTAGCAGCAACAAAGAATGTATTCAAGGATGAACAACACTGCAGTTAACTATTTATATGATCTTTGTCTGCATTGAGAGGTGATTTTCACTTTTATAACACAAGGTAATATTGTAATTAATTGAATTAATTTTAGAGTAATCTATCTATCATGACAAACACTTCATTTATCAATATAATCTCCAAGCCTTTCTTTACACCTTTTCTATCCGTCAACAGCCTTTTATATTGCTTCATTAAAAATATTTTTGGCTGAGCTGTGAGTCACAAATGCACCACTTTTCATCAGATGTGAATCTCCATCCTCTTATGGCTTTTTTTCTGGGGAGCCAGAAAATGGTAATCAATTTTCCAGCTGATGGTTGACTTCTGAACTTTTTCTTGGTGGGCAACTGAGGATCCATCTATTCCATACTCTTAGACTCATGGTGATGAATCCATGTCCCATCACCAGTAATGATTCTTTTTAAGAAATGTTCACCTTCCTTCAAAGTTTGTTTGCAGATATTCAAACACATCTGCAACAAATCACTGTACACTGCTCTTCTTTCCTGCAAATTATAAGTGTGGCGGACATTTTTGTTGCGCTGCAGTCATAAATGAACTGACGAAATATGTTCAAACATGCACCACAGTTACTGTGGAGGTCTAGTACAGAATGCATTGCTATGACATTGCGGCCAACAGAAGTTAATATAAGTAAAGTTCAGATCATTTTTGACTCACCCTGGTGTGTAAATATAAATGATTTATTAAGGTTTTTAAATAATTATACACTGTAATGGATTAATAGATTAGAATAAATTCACTCATTTATGTGCCACCAAACTGCTGTAATATTATTGAAAGCAAAATGTTTACAGATAGTATACAGCACATATACTCACTGCTCTCAAGCTTGAAACATTTGAGCTTTCTGAATTTCAAATTCTTCAAATTTTGAAGAATTTCACATTTTCAGTAAATGCTTTTATTATCTGTAGGTTGAGGGACATTTAGCTGAAGCATTTTGACATCTGTTTGGGTGGCTATTGAGCTCTAGTGTTTGTTAGCAACATTAGCCTTGCAGCAGCACTTGTATCGAAAGAATCAAAATGTAGACTCTAAAAAAGTCTGAATTTGTGCAAATATGATTTTTAAAAATTTTCATAAAAAGGCAATTCCTTTTTGCACACCTGCGCGATAAATAAAATAAACACATTTACATTCAGCACTATAATCAGTTTACAAGCACATCCCTAACCTGATTTCCAGCAATAATATATGCTTGAGAATTGACTGAGAAATGTTTAACATCACGGCTTCCCACAGTCAAAATCTGCTCCTGGAAAAGAAACAGAACCATGAAAGATAACAGTCAGACGTTTACACATAAAGACTGAAAGTGTGAGATGGATTACTAGCTTTCAAAACATAAACAAGACTAAGTAAAAAAGGAGAGGAAGGTAATATTAGTGTATAGCAGCGAGAAAACAGAAATGGCGACATTGATGGACTCACTAGAGTAAGATTGAGGTCAGGCTGGAGGCGGTACAGGCTGACATTGGCAGCGGGTGACCCAGTGGTGTCTCCATGGGATACTGCCACATAGGCAGTGCCATTTACGGTAAAACTCACGCAGGAGGAGGGCCTCTGGATGCTCACAGCCTAGAAAAGCACAAAACAAGTTCTCCTGCTTCTTTACAACATTTTCACTGGATCCTCCTCTTATTACCTACGCTTCACTTCTATGAGTTATTGAAGTAATAATGAGAAAGTAAGCAAGACATCTGATCCGGGTCCATCTGGATCTGGACCACCAAAAGTGATGTAGAGTTAAAATCAACACAGATATAAGAGTAAGAGTGTTCAAACTGATACTGACTCCACCAGTTCACTAATGGTGTTGTAGTAGTCCGATCTCAGCCTCATCTCAGTCTTGACCTCATTTAGACCCAATAATATTAATATCATCTCAACAAAATTATATCAGTAAATAATATCTGTCATGTATGCTGAGTGATAATGAATGTACAGTGAATTGCAAATTAATTTATTCTAATTTATTTTAACCGGGTATCCGGTCATGTGACCGTTTCATAAAGAGAGTGTTCATAAAGGTGGAATGCTGGTTTTTCCTCTCGCTTCATGAATGCTCAATTACCACTACAGTACAGCCCATAATGCAATAACAATGTATATTTTCACAAGCATGAAGCTTTCCCACAAAGACTCTTTAAAACTTCTAGCAGTGAATGTGAACTCAATAGTCATGTTCCAGACATTTCTTCAATGAATTAGTTTCCCTGCACAGTACACAATAGCTAAACAATGATAATGTGCATCTTCTAAGTGATGGTTCCTATCTTTGCCTTTCAAATCAAGCAAAATCTGTAGGCTTGACTGCAGCTAAGAAGACTGGTCACATGACCGGATACCCAGTCAAAAAAAATTTGAATAAATTAATTTGCAATTCACTGTACGTTCATTATCACTCAGCATACATGACAGATATTATTTACTGATATTTTGTTGAGATGGTATTAATATTATTGGGTCCAAATGAGGTCAAGACTGAGATGAGGCTGAGATCGGACTACTACAACACCATTAAATTAAGCTCTTAAATCTGTGTTGATTTTAACTCAACCGTATGCTGCAATATTTATTCTTTAACCACTCATACACAAATGCTAATGCTCAATACTCTGAACATTGTACAGTCCAAATTGCTGCTCATATGACATACTGCTATGCATAGTGTACAGTCTATATTTACATGTAAAGTCTATTTATCTGCATATCTGTATACCTGTATATACCCACAAATACCTCTTATTTAATCTATATTTATATTAAGCTGCTACATTGAGTAAAACTGGGACCTTGAGAATGCAATTTCATTCCACCTCATGTATTACATGTGATGCGAATGACAATAGAGCTTCCTTGTATCCTTGTATCCTTGTAGTCCAGGATTGGAAAAGTCATGAGATTTCAAAAACCACAAGCCTTGGAGCTTTAAACATTGTTTACTTAGATATATTATCAGCAGGAATTGGGATATGGATGATGGTGGTGGTGTAGCAGTAATTGTTGGTGTTGCAATAACAAAAAAAAAAATAAAAAAAAAAGAAAAAAAGAAAAAAAAAGAAAGAAAGAAAAAAGGACAAAAAAAATCAGCAGCTTAAAATAGGCACTGGACTCTTAGCTCTTAGTGATGAAATGTTCCTTCGCTAATAAGATAGCACAGAAACCATACAGACAAGGTGTACTGCATTAACAAGGTGATGAGCTTCATACCTCAACTGGCACAAAAGCTCCCTGCCACTTGTAGAGGGTGGCCTGGTCCTGGACTGGTGTGCTGTTCAGGCTCCCAAGCCTCAAAAGCATAGCAGAGTCTTCAGTCAACACAGAGCACCAGCCTACAGGAGGGTTGTCTCTGAAGCGCTGATACACGGCCAGATACGGAAAATCTCCCTCTAACAAAACAACGCATAAGTGGCCTTTATTTTCATTCTTATTTGTCAGTTACTACTTAAAATAAGCAAGCAATTTAATAATAATAATAATAATAATAATAATAATAATAATAATAATAATAATAATAATAATAATAATAAATTAATAAATTATTAATTTAATTAATTAATTAAATAATAATAATAATAATTATTATTATTATTACTTTTACTATTATTACTATTATTACTATTATTATTAGTAGTATACTATTCCTCCCAAAATCTGAAATTGTGTTTAAACTATGGATTCTACACCTTAAATTAATACATTTGTGTTTGTACTTAAAATAGATGCATTGCTGTACTCATAGTCTTGGATGAGCCATACACGGATCAGCCATAACATTAAAACCAACATCACTAATATATTGTTAATCCTACATATGGACTCTACAGGACCTCTGCAGGTCTCCTGCAGTACATATCATGAGGATAGTCCTGTAAGTTGTGAAGTGATCAAACTTGCTGCTCCAAAGATTCCAAAGATGCTCAGTCAGAATCTGAAGGTCAACTACTGTGACCTGCTCCAGATGCCCTACACTACTGACAACAATCAGGTTTATATGGAGTTTACTGGCTGCTACCTTTATTATCATCATTCCTGTTTCACTACTGTCACCATATCAGTACCTGAACACTACTACAGCATCACAGGATTATGTGATTTATCAAGAACTTATAATTAGTAGACCAGAGGAGGATGGGTCCCCCATGTGAGTCCGGTTCCTCCCAAGGTTCTTTCCTCCAGCCCTGAGGGAGTTTTCCCTTGTCACTGTCACCGTTGGCTTGCTCACAGGGGATTTGGAGTTTATTACTAACCCTGTAAAGCTACTTTGTGACATCAGTTGGTAAAAGCGCTTTATAAATAAATTTGACTTGACTGTCGGTACATGCTCACCACAGCTGAGAAGGAGCTCCTCACAAGCCTCATTTTTTTCAGAGACGCTGACCTGTTTGTGTGGCCGTAACTATTTAGCCCTTGTTAAAGTAGTTCAGGTCTACATACGTGTTTATGTTCCTCCAGCACTCCTGACCTTCACATGTGGTATCAATGTTATTCACTTCATATGTGAATGACAATGTTATGGCTGATGGTGTATGTAGGTCCGAGCTGTGGTACAGTGTGGATGTATGCATATTAAATGACTGTAGTATAGTCACTCTGTACAGTGCTGTTAGTGTAATGTCTTACTCATGCCAAAGGCTGTGTCCGACTGTGTCTCAAACTCCACACTGACTGCAGAATCCAGTCCATTACTGCGAGACACGGTCAGATATACCGTCCCCACAGTCTCCTCTACTGTCAGAGAGCTGAGTGTTCTGTACACACGCACACACGCCACACACGCACACGTCCAAACCAATGCAAACTAATTCAAAAGCATTGTACTTGTGAAATATCAACATTAAAACACAAAATACAGTCACATTAGAATATTATGACCAGCACTGGTTTGGAATGAACTTGGCTGGGACAGATGCCACGACAGGGTTTGCTGCACCTATGACTAAGTCAGCACATCAGTCAGTTGTAGCATAGTGTAAAATCATCATCATGGGTGAAGAACGTAATGTAACTGATCCAAAAAGGCATGATAATAGGGCACCAGGTGAAGGGTGGTAGCATCTCAGAAACCACTAATTTGTGGGACGTTTTAGAGCCAGTGTAGTGAAAGTGTACAGAAAATGAACCTCTCATACACTGAGTGCCTCCCAAAAGTACAACAGTGGTGCCCCATGACCCACTGATGCCTCCAGTGAGTAATACAGAGCAATCAATGTGCCACAGTGGATCAGTTAACTTCTGTAATGGAAACAGGAGCAACCAGGAAATTGTAATGTGTGTAATGAATATACAAAATGTGATAGTTACCTTTCTGATGCACATAAATTCTTTTCATGATGGTCTAATTCTTGGAGATGCATTGTAAGGTGTGTTAACAGGTATGTTTGTGTTGAAAATTTATTCTTTTTACAACTGTAATGTCCAGGCAATGTAAAATTATAGTTATTTCATCTGCAAGACAGTATAGTTTTGCTTTGACATACATGATCCATCATTCTTGCACAGCAGGCACACACATACAAGACATGTCTCTATTTTATTATACAAAGTATACAAAATACACTCAACTATAAAATACACTTTTTATAAGACTTCACATTACTTTCCTGGATATCCTGTCCTGTGTTGACAGACTGCATCAACCTCTTAACCCTTTCCTATATAATTACTATAAACCTCATTTCTAAAAGTGCATTCGTGAAAGGTTACCTGTTGTTAGATGGAGCTATTCTGAACAATCCAAGTGGAGCCTGATTCTGGAGAACGGTGATGAATGTCTGTGTGGGCTCTTCTAGTCGTGCTCCTCCAGTGGGGTTGAAGAGAGTCACAGTGAATGTCTCATTCATTTCCGGTTCTGCATCTAAAACTGCCCAGATCTCCAGGGTCTAGAACAAGTACAGAATTGAATTGTATACATTTCACAGTACAGCTAAAAAGCTAAATTGTAAGCCTTTCGAGCTGTCTTGCTGACCTTATATCTGACTCCATCCTCCAGAACCACAAAGCCCTCAGAAGGTGTGAGGTCATCAGTGTAGAGAGTGCCGTTGGCATCACTGATGGAGAACTGTACAGTCACAGTGCCGAATGTGCCCTGGGGTGGATTGCGTATGATGTAGAGAGTGGCCACACTCTGACCCAAACCAGACACTGAGGTGGGCTCTCTCAGCAGAAAGTGCTCACTGTTGTTAAAGGAAATGATGCCGTGGCCATCATCATTGGCCAGGATGGTCACTGTCGCTATGGAGCAAAAGTATCTTTAATGAATGTAACTGGTTAGTGCTGAGGACTAGTATCAGTATCAGTGCATACAAATGACTTCTACTTCTAAAGTTCTACTGCTTCTCTGCAAAACTAACCAGTAGTGTTCTCTCCAAGCTCAAGTCCTGATGATGGGTTTGTTAGAATGAGCTGAAACTTCTCATCTCCCTCTGGAATGGGATCATCCAGAATCAGCACCTCTACAAACTTATACCTCTCTCCATTCACAAAGTGAAGCATCTGCAAGAGATCAACACTGCACATCATTTTTGCTAGAAGATTGTTATTTTGAATCACTACATTTAAAGTAAAACTTAATATATTTCAGTTAAAGTTATGAAGTTACTTCTAAGGATTCTCTGAAGTTGTTTTCTCTGCCAATTTCGACAATCAGGATTATGGCTGAAACCGAGTACTGATACAACTGTGTTGCATTTTTTGGGGGGATCATCCAGTACATTAGACATGTTCCATGACCAAAAAAAAAATTTTATTGCAAAATAATTTTTGAGCTTACAAGCTTTAGTGTAGCTGTTTAGTCTTCACTGGAAGTTTAGAAAATATTTAAAACAAGGCATCATGGGATGGAATGGAATGGTAATAAAGGACCAAGGCAAATTTTTTGGCCTTGAAAGTTAATTAATCACTAGAAGCATTTAAATTTATTTTTTAAATTTTAATAATAAATACAGGAATATATAAATAAATAGTATATATATTTGTAAATATGAACTATTATATAAAAAAATCTGAACTATTCATTTGCTGATGAAAGCACGTTACAATTAGAACTTTATGGGGCTTTTATTTTGAAACACTATAGGACTTTGGAAAAAAAATCAAAACGGTAAAAACTGTTCAACCTGTTCAAAACCATATAATTATTTAAATGTAATAAAATTTGATTTTCGGATGCAACTTCAAAGCTTTTAAATGCAAAACAAATTATGTTCATATCACAATGTGAATCCAAATTCTTAAAGAAGACAACTGTAGACAGCTCAGTAACTACAGATATATTTATATTTTATCTTTTCTCTCAAATGTCCTGGAACGCTCTGTCTACAATCAACTGTCTATCTTTCTCACTCAATATTCTACAGGACCCAAAATAGTCAGGCTTCAAACCAGCACACTCTACAGAAACTGCTCTCATTGCTGTCACAGAGAAGCTCCATGCTGCAAGATCTGCCAAGCTTTCATCAGTTCTGATTCTCCTTGACCTCTCTGCAGTCGTTGATACCGTTGACCAAAAGATTCTTCTGTCCATCCTTTCCAGTCTGGGAATCATTGGCTCTGCATGGCACTTGTTTGCATCATACCAGTAATAGCAATCTTACCAAGTAACATGGCAGAGGGGTTGCATCTGCTCCTACCAGACTCTCCACCAGTGTTCCACAAGGCTCAGTGCTGGGTCCTCTTCTTTTCTCACTATACATCCACTCTCTTGGTGAAGTAATAACCTCTCATGAGTTCTCTTACCACTGATATGCTGATGACACTCAACTTATTCTTTCCTTTCCACCTTCTGACATCCAGGTTTCTACTTGCATCTTGGCATGTGTTGCTGATCTCTCGTCATGGATGGTGGCCCATCCCCTGAAACTCAACCCTAGCAAGACAGCACTGCTGTACATTCTTGGAACTACTGGTATGATCTTGTCATCACCCTTGAGAACTCAATGGTCACTACATCTCCAGAAGCACAAATCCTTGGTGTAATTTTGGATTATGAACATTTTTTGACTCATGTTGCAAAATCAGACTCAGTCATGCAGATTTCTCTTCCACAACATCCAGAGAATTCAACCTTTTCTTTCCAGAGAGGCCACACAGGTGCTTGTTCAGTCCCTCAACTTGACTGCTGGAACTCCCTCCTGGCTGGTCTCTCTATGTTTGCCATTAAGCCCCTGCAGCTGATCCAGAACACAGCAGCATGGCTCACCTTCAATGTTGGAAGATACAGTCATGTAACTCCTCAGCTGTGCTCTTTTTACTGGTTGCCCGTAGCTGCCCGTATCAGATTCATAACTCTGATGTTGGCCTATAAAGTGAAGAATGGACCAGCTCTTCTACACTTGATGGCAGTGGTCAAAACTTTCAAGAGCCCTTTCAGCTTCAAGCACAGCTCAGTTTGATCCCCCGTCCTTTAAAAAGCGTGGAAGACAAGCATCCACACGGATCTCTTCCAAGAGTTCTTACCCTGTATTCACTAAAGGCTTGTGACTGCACTTATGTCTTTATTGTCATTACTGTCATTCATTGCATGTTAAGTATTGTGTGTCTAAGCATCTATAACTGACTTTTGTATTTGAAAGTATCTAAGCTTGAGGTATCTTCTGGATTCTATACTACACTAACTAGCCTAGGTTCCTTCCTGGTAAACAGTAAAGCACTTTTGTAAGTTACTCTCAATAAGAGCATCTGCTAAATGCCTCAAATGTACATGTAAATCAGTAAACAGTAATAGAATGGCTCACCGATGCTGTAGCATTGAAATCCAGGCCCAACTGAGCCTCCAGGTTTTGTGCATAAAAGAAGAGAGAGACGTTTCCATATGTTCCTGCATGCCGATATGCCACCAATGTTAGCACTCCAATTGTCTCATTCACTTCATAACTACAAAGGAATAATAAAAACAGAACTGTAGACCAAAATCTAACTATGTGTACAATCATACATGAAGATGAAATTACAAACCGGATTCCAAAAAAGTTGGGACGCTATACAAATTGTGAATAAAAACTGAATGCAATGATGTGGAGATGGCAAATGTCAATAT
>BRDA01011958.1:143140-159861 GCA_036984385.1 Crenuchus spilurus
TAAAATATTGACATTTGCCATCTCCACATCACTGCATTCAGTTTTTATTCACAATTTGTTTAGTGTCCCAACTTTTTTGGAATCCGGTTTGTATACTGTTAGTGTGTATTGCTAGTTCAGAGATCTTACTCTATGCTTTGCCAGCTGATGATGCCCCGGATCCCGTCATTAGCATTGATCCTAACTTCTGCCACCAGGTCGTGAGTATCTGTTGAAATATTCAGTGCACAGTAAGAATTAAGTACATTTTTGTAAAGTAAAAAAAGTGAATTTCAATATAGAATGCACAATAACATCTATAGATTATTATAAATTAGAAATCTAAATTACACAATTTTCCTTTTATTCAAAATGTATTGGTACAAACATTTTTTTATTTTGTATTTTTTGTATGTACTTTGTAAAACATTTGTTTGTGAATGTTTTGCTCCAAGGCAAATGTAGCTAACTACAACTTTCACCCACAATTCAGGAAGCCATTTCAACTTTTTTGTTATAATTGACATAAAAATGTATATAAATATTTATAGACTTATTCCAGCAGACATCTGTTATAAAAGTCGCTGTTGTCTGTTATTGATCAAAGTTGACAAAAGCAGATTTATGGCCACTTCTGTAATAAACTTCACAACGTTTATGTAAATTTATGTAGATTTATTCAGTTGTTTAGGAGTCATGCATCAAGCATAGTGACCTAAAATGAATTCTTAAGCACAAATGTATTTCATCATTATAAATAATATTATCAGCATAATTATTTGAGTGAATTTTTTTAGCATTTCCCCATTGATGAGCATATGCATTGAACAAAGGCTGTAACTGATGGCTGTAACCTAAACAAGCCGCAAACTGTTCTGCGAGTCATCTAAAAACATACTTCAAGAAAGAAATCGGACTAAAATCTGGCAAAAATAAATTTTGAATACATTTTGAGAGGTGATGTAGAAAAACTACTGTTTCCATTTTATTTTACTTGTCCTCTAAACTTGTCCTTTTTGTTATTTATTTATGTTGATAAACAATCCAGATTTTTAATGCAGTCTCTACACATGGTTGACAACATTTGTTATGAGAAGGAAATTGTACAGATTTATCAAACTACAGCTTTAAATGCATTTTAAGCCAGTTTTCAGATTTTACACCTGGTAACTAGTTCACTAACATGTTTAGCAACAACAAAACAGATTGAATGTAGGTATAATCTGCATCTATTATGCTTTTCTTTCATACAGGTAAGCACACACACACACACACACACACAGAGAAGCATGGAAGTAGACATCTACGGTTACCTTTTAATGTATAGTGCACCTCTAGTGAAGGTTGAACAATGAAGAAAGGAAAAAGTGAAGGAATAAAAGAAAAAAGAGAGCCAGAGTGGTTGAGAATGTACATGGATGAACGATCTGAGAGAAAGATGATGGTAACTGAAAGTGTAAAAATGAGGAATCAGTAACCATGATTGTTTGGTTGTACCTAGCTTAGGGGCAGTCGAAAGTGTGCTTATCAGAACAGCTGATGTTATGTTGATCAGGAAAAATTCTTGGAGCTCGGGAAAACTGTCCTGTTTAAAGGCAAACACAGACATTATAATGCAAATGGAAGCAACAACGTAGTTATTTTTGTAATAAAACCTCATATCTCTTTACAGAATGAAAAGACCCCAATACTGCAATATTCATTACACACAGAGTGTCTATTTCAAGTGTTTATTTATTTTTATGTTGATGATTATGGCTCAAGAGTCTCAAAAATGTTAATACTGTGAAAAAGTTCAATATTGTAAACTCAAAAAAAAAATACTAAACTAAAAAATAAACTAAAAGATACTAAACTAAAGATACTAAACTCTAAACAGATAATCAACACAAAGCACCTGCAAAGGTTTCCTAAGCCTTTAAATGGTACCTCAGTCTGGTTCAGTAGGCTACACAATCATGGGGAAAACTGCTGACTTATCAGAAGGCAGTCACTGAAACCCTCCTCAAGAAGGGTAAGCCATAAAAGGTCATTAGTAAAGAAGCTGGCTGCTCACAGAGTGTTGTATCCAGATAATAATAATAATATAATAATAATAATAATACAATAATCATTCAGTTTCTATGATATGGGCCCTTTAATATAATCCTTAATGTTACATTTTTATTGGTAAATTCTTCATGAACTTTATCTGTAATGTGAAGAATAGTTAACATTCCAAAGGGTGACAGTGACAATAATCTGGTAACATCAAATATTCTACATTCATGTGTAAAAAGAACTACAATGCATACATTAGTTAGCTTTTGAGATGTATGCAGAAGACATTTTCAACAGACTTACATCTATTATAGTGACTGGGATGGACACAGAGGTCTGGCCATCCTGCATGACCACAAAGCCAGAGCCGTACACGAAGTCCTCACCAGGTTCTGCTAAAGCCCCCTCAGTATGTCTCAGGTCCTGCAGAGACCCTTTCACTGTATCATAGCTGATATTCACTGCTCCTACAGACAGAAATACAGCACTGAGCAACCTCGACATTCATAAGCTCTGCTTCTTAGGAATATAAAAATACATTGTTGAATGATGCATTAGCCCAGAAATTCTGGATTATTAAAATTAATTATTACAAAATACTGTTATTATATATTATTTATACAATATATTAATATACTGTAATTTGTACTCCAGCACCAGGGGCAGTCCTAACCTGTTTGGTGCCCTGGGCAAACAAGCTCTCCAGCAACCACTCCCCCAAATAGTAACAATATTTAATTTTTAATGGAACTGATGCACAGATGCCTTTTTACAAACAGTTGCTTCATTCCCCATGAAAGCAGTGATCTTTCATAGATGTGTCACAAGAGTATCCTTCAAGAGCTCCTTTAAATTCGTCCATTCTGCTTCAGTGCGGCACGACAAAAAGTTACAAAATTCCACAGTGTGCAGGGCTGATGTGCATGGGCAGAGCCACTGTGACGTGTGTAATTTTTGGCATGGGCACCTTCGCGCAAGTTGTGATGTGTGAAGTATAAACCTAGCTTAACCCTAACTACGTAGGCTCTTGGCAATTATCCCAAGAGCACTTCACAAAACCTTGCTCGCTCGCTGCCCATACCACCCATATCAGAAACCGTCATACCCAACATAACTAAGAAAACATTTGAACCTATATGAGAAACTCAAAAGATGAAAAGATAACAATGAGTCATTTGCCTTGTCTCCAATAACCTCATTCAATACATCTTGTGAGCACAAAATAACATTCTCAGATAATTTCCCATTATAAAATGTATTAAGAAATTAATGTATCATAAAGGTTTTTTTATGCAAATGCTTTTGATTAAATGCTGGAGAACTGATTTCTCAGCCAAATATAGATAGAATCCTGTAGAAAAATTAACCAAAAAAAAGTAATCACATCTAGGAACATATGGGCTGCTAGACATTTTTGGTTACTATCTAATTCCACATGTGCTTTTTCATTGGTTGGACGGCTTGTAAAATAATCTCAACTGGAAGAAATAATATCCTGATTCATGCTTTCACATGGACAAACCTGAAGCTCCAAACTCTCTGTTAATATAGATCCTGACTGTAGTGTTCTTCTCCTCAGTAGACACACTACGAGAAGATGGAGCAATGCTAAGCATTCCAAATGGCTCATCACTGGCCTCCACACTGACCACAGCCTCCCGACCTTGAGCATCCAGAGCTGCTACACCTGTGACTGTTACACCTGTAAAGCAGAGAGAGAAGTTACTCATCTGAGCTAGACATCATCCTCAATGGAATGAATTTTGAAGCTTGAAAAATCAACCACGGCCTAAAGCTAATTCAGAAGAAAAATAATAGTAACAATAAGAGACTGTTTATGCCTAGTTCGCACTACACGGTTTTAGCCCAGTTTTCCAGTCACAGACTATTTTTTTGTAGATTGCTGACAAAAATCTCTGCTCAAAGGCAAGTTGGGGATTACTTGGGACTCCCTCAGTTGTGTAGTGTCACACTTTTGGAGTGACGCTGATGAGGTATGCTCATTTCAGATAAAGTTGCTTGATGTTGCAATAATAAAGAAGAGGACGAACAAGATACAGAAGTAGTAGACAATGAAGAAGAAGATGAAGAATGATTATAATAAACATAAGATAAAGAGGATGAAGAAGAAGGTGGTGGAGGAGGAGGAAGAACAAAAAAGGAAGTAGAAGAATAAGAAAAAGAATTGAAAGAAGAAGGTGATGAGAATGAAGAAGAAGAGGAAGAAGTACAGGAAGAAGTAAAAGAAACAGAAGAAGTAGATTATGCAGAAGGATAAAAATAAGAAAGAAGAATAGGAGGAAAAAGAAGAAGACTAAGAAGAAGAAGAAGAAGAAGAAGAAGAAGAGGATGAAAAGGAGGAAGAAGTAGAAGAAACAGAAGTAGCCGATGACGTAGAAGATGAAGAGGAAGAAGGATTATAATAAAAATGAGATAAAAAAAGAAGAATAGAAAAAAGAAGAAAATGAGAAAGAAGAATAATATGAAGAAGTCAAATAAACAGAAGAAGTAGATGATGAAGGGGAAGTATTAGGAAGAAGAAGACTAAGAGGAAGTAGAGGAGAAAGAAGAAGAATAGAAAGAAGAAGAAGATTATGAGAAAGATGAAGTAGAGGAAGAAGTAAAATAAACATAAGTAGATGATGAAGGGGAAGGAGGAGGAAGAAGAAGAAGAAGAAGAAGACTAAGAAGAAGAAGTAGAGGAGAAAGAAGAAGAACAAGAGAAAGAAGAGGAAGAAGAAGAAGAAGAGAGTACCCTTGGTCTGGATGTTAGAGAGGATAACTCTGTACTCTTGTCTTTCCTCAGGAGTCCCATCATCCAGTAACTGCAGAACTACAGTGTCATTCAGCACAGCCTAAACCACAGAACACAACACAACACAGCACAGATTAAACCAACAGTTTAATACAGAACTACTGAGTGTCCAAACCAGCACTAAGCATTTAACCCAAAGCACTGATTTAAGAGCATCTGCTAAACGTTGTAAATGTAAACACAGCACATTTATTACCTCAGCAAAGAAGAGCATTCCAGAGGTATCCACAAACGTCAGTGAAGGCTGAGGACCTTCGATTCTCCACTGCACTGTGACGTTTCCTATCGCAGGAGCTGATCTTTCCACCAGCAATGGCAGCCTATCACCTGCCACATACAATAGAGCACAGGTCTAAAAACAGGATTAGTCTCATTAGCCCTGTTAGGATTGGATTCATTCATCAGGGGATGTCTTTTATATGATTTCTCAATGATGCATCTGGATATTAAACTTAACTTCTGTGGAGGTTTATTTTTATGAACCTGGCTGTCTGTGTCACATATGTTTATGTGGTTTAAAAATGATTTAATTAACTTTTATACTTTCAATTTATTGTCATTATTGTCAATGATGGGACAGGGCATTACATGGGTGTTTTTTTTTTAACAATTTGTGATGGTTTGAGGCAACAATGTTGTGACGATCTGAGGAGATAGGCAATGCTGAGGTGGGTGTCCAAAAGCAATACATTATTACAAAAACAAGCTAAACAAAATGAAACTAAACAAAACAAAGCTAAGGCTGTGTACAAAAAATGTACAACTGGGAATGACATACAGTATATACATGCATATTCACAATCATTCAATTACTCCATAGCCACCATTACAAGGGATGGGGCTTCCTCTGCCACTATGACTGGGGTCGTGGCCTCTCTAACCACCATGACTGGGGTCGTGGCCTGAGATATGCTGGCTCCCTCCACCATTGTGGCCAAGGATATAAGCCGTTTCCCTTCATCACCATGGCCAGGTATGCGATGGCTGGCTCAAACATTGTACCTAGCAGTACGGTGGCTTGATCCACCACCATGGCTGAAGCTGTGACAGGCTGTGTGATCCATGTACAGCTCCTCCTGTAGCTTGTCCAAACCAGGGTCCTTGAGCTCCACTCTATGCCAAATGCATAGCTGGAGCAAGGGGCAGCTCCTCTTCTCTTTGGGCTGCCCTGGATATGGCCATCAAGCTCCCGCCCTCAGGCCATGCACATGCCTTAGCCCTCATGCTGCAATCCCCCCAAATAATTTCTCCGGTGGTGAAGAGGAAGACAGATCCCACCAATCTGAGGTGACCAGAGGCTGAAGGGCATCCAATGCCTCAACCGGAAGACAGGGCAGATATCTACAAATTAACTCTGATATGTCTCATAATCCTTGTGCTCTATAAACCCAAACAGAACTAATTAAATTTTTTGTCTCTTTCTGAGTGAGTGATTGCCCACTGGTCCGGTCCAAGGTTGATGGAAGGCTGATTACTATTCTCTCCATGATGCTTCCCTGGATCAGATGCCCACCAACGACCAGCTACTGTGGCCTGCCCCAGATACCCTACTCTACTGCCCACATTGGATTTCAAATGGACTTTCTGGCTGTTATCATTGCTCCCACTATCATCATCATTCCTTTCCCACTACTGTCACCATATCAGTTCACCTGAATATGATTATTATTATTATTATGATTATGATTTATCACACACTTAGAATTAGCAGACCAGAGGAGGATGGGTCCCCCATGTGAGTCTGGTTCCTCCCAAGGTTTCTTCCTCCAGCTCTGAGGGAGTTTTTCCTTGCCACTGTCGCCGTTGGCTTGCTCACTGGGGATTAGGCATTAATGCTTTGATGTATGTTATTACTAACCCTGTAAAGCTGCTTTGTGACATCAGTTGTAAAAAGCGCTTTATAAATAAAATTTGATTGATAAAATTTGAATTCTATGATCTCCCCTGTCCACCACCAACTGCAGTTAACTTGAGCCCTCAGCCTTGTAAGTTCACCTACAGAGTGAACTGCATCCTGAAAGTTTTGGTCGGTCATTCTGTAATGATCCGAGGGGGTAGGCAGGAGGAGTAGAGGTGTAGAGGTGGCTGTCCAAAAGTAATACTTTATTACAAAAACAAATAATTAAACACGGTGCCTAACAAAACAAAATGAAGCTAAGGCTGTGTCAACACTGAAAAACATACAACTGGGAATGACATAAAGTACATACATGCACATTAACAATCATTCAATGATTGACAAGGGACTCAGGAGCACAAGGGAGCTATATAGCATTCTTAATCAGACATGGGATGACACAGCAGGGCTTTACAATGACACGACATAACTGGGGGTGGAGACATGATCAAGACGTGGAAGACAAATGAGCATGTGGAGAAAAGAATGGCATATGTGAAATGTAAACAAAGAGAACATGACAGGACGACAGGACATGAATGTGAACACAAGCACACGGCAAACGTAAACACACACAGAACACAGTTTATACATACACTAGTTAGTTAGCACCTTCATAGTTAATTATGCAGACCCATTCTAAAAAATAGAATATCATAGAATATAACTCTTCTTTGTTGTTGGGTCTGGTGGCCCTCATTTTTCTCTTGAGAATACCCCATAGATTCTCAATGGTGTTTAGGTCCAGCGAGTTGGCTGGCCAGTCAAGCACTGTGATGGCATGGGCATCAAACCAGGCTTTGGTGCTTCTGGCAACATGGGCAGGGGCGAGGTCCTGCTGGAAGATGAAATCTGCATCTCCATACAGATCCTCGGCAGAAGGAATCATGAAGTCCTCTAAAACATTCTGGTAGACTGTTGCGGTGACCTTGGATTTAAGAAAGCAGAGTTTACCAACACCTGCACCAGACATTGCGCCCCAAATCATGACTGACTGTGGATATTTCACACTGGACCTCAATCAGTTTGGGTTCTGTTCCTCACCCATCTTACTCCAAACCCTTGGACCTTGATTCCCAAATGAAAGGCACACTTTACTTTCATTGGAAAAGAGGACCAGCCCTTCTACTCCTTGGCCCAGTTGAGACGCTTCCTATGTTGGCTCAGGTTCAGAAGTGGCTTGACTCACGGTCATCTCTTTTGCTGGTGCATCTTCTCCTGCAACATTTTGTACTTCCACTAGACTTTCCAATGATATGCTTGGACACAGCACACTGTGAACAGCCAGACTCCTTAGCTATGAACTTTTGTGGCTTCCCCATCCTATGGAGGGTATCAGTGATGGTCTTCTGGCCAGTTGTTATGTCTGCAGTCTTCCACATATTGAAACGAACTGAGACAATTGAACCAAACTGAAGCAATTTAATGACACCTGAGGAAACCTGTGCAGGTGCTTTGAGTTTAGTAGATGATTAGTGTGTCACACTCAGTTTAAAACATTCATGCGCTGCAAAATTTGGGCTGATTTCTCCACAGTATTAGTAGTAATTGTTTGAAATCCTGTTTTCTTGGGTTTTATGTGAATTATGTGAAATTTATGTAAATTATGTGAAAATAAAAAAATGAATACTTGAAATAAATTAAATTGTGGGCCCTGAATCTATAATCTACGAAAGGAATCTATTCAATTTTTTAATGGAATTATGGAAATTAATAAACATTTCCATGACATTCAAATTTTTTGGAATGGGTCTGTATATTCTAAAAATATCATGTCTTGGCTTTAAACATGCATATTTGAAATATGTAGCATAAGCATGAATAAAATGTGCAAATTAGTGACCAGCAACTGTTTCTTAAATTACCTCCACTGAAAACTACTCAGTATTACACACTGATAATGAGATTCTCTGAGAAAAGGATCCAAGTGTTCTGTCATGCATGTATAATAAGCCCTGCCTTTCTTCCAGTGTGCCAGCTGTTCCAATATCCCTAGCAAGACTCTCTCCTGGTCTCACCATAACAGTGCATCACTGGTTACTATGGACTGTACTACTGAAAACTGATCTTTCAATTAAACAGGTGGGTTTCAAATGCCTACACTCACATACCTACAGGATAGACAACATTAATAATTAACTCATCCAACACAGTATGTCACTCAAGATCAAGGAGTCAACGTATGATGAGTTGTAGAAGAAGACACCAAAGAGGAAAAGCAGTAATGCAACCAGACTTCATATATGAGAATAAGATCAGCTCTAATCTAGGGATGTCCTGATCATGTTCTGCTCCTGATCTCAGCCATTTAATACTGAACCAACATGTAAGCTACTTTGACAAAAAATTGCCATCTTGCATGTGGTGGTAGTAACTTCAACCTCCTGCAGATGGCGCTGCACAGAATGATCTGGTTACAAATACCTGCAGGGTGTGTGAAGGGATTAATAGATTAAGAAGAGGTGGTACAGTGCAGTGAATGTCTCATTCGATTAAGGGTGTGCGATTTGACAATACCAGATTTTGATATCATGTTGTGTGGAGAAAGTTGACCCCATTTTTTTTACTTACGCAAGAATTACACATAGATTAAAATCTATTCAAAAGGGAACTTTGACCTAAATGGTCTGCAATTATTTTGGTTGTACTGTTTACTAACTTGCAAATTTGAATTAAAAACCAGCATGAAAAATAATCATGCTAAAATTGTGATCATGATCCTGAAAAAAAAAAAAAAAAAAAAAAAAAAAAAAAAAAAATATATATATATACACACACACACACACATACACATATATAACAGGAGAAGGGGCGAAGGCAAGTCACTGGCACCTCAAAACCAGTTGCTTCGGGTAGATGAAACTCGTTAGCCTGGGAGGGCAGTTCATCTAAGGGAAGGGAAACCCTGACAGCAAACCACTGAGGGGATGGTGTTTACACTGCAACACTTCTAGGCGGAGGATCTGCTTTAGGCATACACCGGCTAGAGGGCGGAGGAGACCCTAGACGGTCTCAATGGCCAAGTGTAAGGAAGTAAACCCTTCAAATCAGGTGTGGAGCCCCGAAGGCGGACCAGTGTGCAGTGCTAACTGACTCCGGCAGCTCTGCAGCCAACCTGGTGCCAAATGTATTGCTTCTCATTCCTTTGGACTACACTGGTGAGGCCGAGAGGGTGGTCTTGACGACTAGGCAACCCAGGACCTCCATATACTTCGCCCAGGCTTGTGCCCTGGAGAGGTCACTCCATTGCCGCTGCTTTAGCGACAGAAACAATATGGGAGACAGCAGTAACGATTTATAAGCCCAGAGCATATTGGCATGAGCTAGGGCACTACGGGTTGTCTCCGATGGTGGGAGGGATGCTTACGTCCCACTGGTCAGCTACTGCCCGCCTTAAGCTGGGCAGCCCCCGGCCAATAAGGTGCTGACTCGTCACGGTCTGCCTGCTTCATTGGGTGCATGGAGCTCAGGACAAAAACTGAAGAGCAGACTGTAAACCGTGCACCAGTCAAAAAAGAAAGACAGACTTCACTTGCAGCACCTGCAACAGGATCTGTCGCTCCAGGATCAGGCTCTACAGTCACAGCCGGCACTGTAGTTCAACCACAGACTGATATCCATGGTGCAATCTCCATTGTCTCCTGAGACAGATGGATGCCAACAATATAATATAATATAATATAATATAATAATATGATATTTTTGCCATAGTGCCCACCCCTACATTTAGTGTATGGAAAATGGGTCATAAAGCAGATTTTAATGATGAGCTAAAAGGAGTGATTGTATTTTGGTGTGTCATGTATTGAAGCATACAGTCATACTTGTCTACCAGCAGGGGCAGAAATCAGTCTAAGGGAAATTGTGGAAGACAACACAAATGACAAAACAAATGACTGAATGAAGAAACTCATTTCAAAGTTTGTTGTAGCTTTGTTGTAGTCAGAGGTGTTTTGGCCTCACTTTCCTACTGCTGTCATTGTGTCCAGTTCCCATACACAGTCTATGGTCTGAACAAAGTAATATGTACCACACTGTAATAAAATTAATGAATAATGAGGTTATAACATGCTGAGGTAACGTAGCTGAGAAAATGTGAACTGAGACCATTCTTGACAATGTCATAGTAATGTAGTAATTTGAGACAATGCTGTGTTTGCTGGTATGTTTAGTTTTTTAGGGACCATCTTTTTATGACATATCTATATTTTAATTAATTATCTATATTTTAATTACATTTGGCTAATTTAAATGGATCCAAATAACAAATACCACAGAACCAACTGTTGAACTGTTAATTTTCCAAAATAACATCACAATTCAGACCTTTAAACCTCTTCTTAACATCTGAAGACATGCCTCACTGCCACGTTACAGGACATGTCAGACCAGAGTAAGTACTGCCAACACAATCTGTTAAATACGACTGGCTTTGATAACATAACAGTACTCACCCTCTCTAACTATGACTGATCTTGAGGCTGGGTTGAAGCCCACCAGGCCAGCTGCATAGTCATTGGCAAGGATGAGGATGGTGACAGTATCAGAGGTGGGCAGAATACGACTGCCACCCTCAGTCCTTACTAAACCAATCCGTAAGGTCTCGTTATCCTCTGGCTCCATGTCATCTGTTATGAAGAACTCAATGGTCTTCTTCACATCCCCTTTGAGTGAAAAAAAACTATAATGACCACTTGATTTGAATGCAATTCTTTAGAAAATTATGCAAACTTGCTATCAGACTGACTTCTTGTGCAAATTAAGTCTGGTAGTGTACTTCAAATGAAAAGAATGAGTGTCATCAAATGTGCTTGTAGTAAATGAAGTATATTTAAAAAATCTTGATGTACATCTTACCACTAGTAACCAGTACAGGTTTAAAGAGAGCCTGGTCAGTTCCCAATTCACCTATTAAACCAAAAATCTGACTACTGAGTGCTTGTTGAATGGGTATGAAAGGGGCTAAATGATAAAAAAATATGTAGATTTTTGTAATGTCATTGATATTACATAAGCAAATTAATGAAACCAGTATCAGGACCATAAGAAAATATCAATACACTTGAGTATCACAACAGTTCTCAAAGATATTTTACAAATCACACAGTGCTTCACTTTGTTATCTAGTGGTCAGGAGCCTGAACAAAACAATGTTATAAATCTTCAGTCATTAGACTCTTCCACTCCTATATAAACAAGTAGAATATGAGCATACGGCTAACATTAATATTAACAAACTTAAAAGTAATTTTACCAACCATGGCTGAATTTTCGATTTAAAGAAAAAAAAAATCGCAATATATTGCATCATAACTCCTGTATCACTCTACATATTAGAATACCAGGCTCTTGCCAATACAGAAGTCTAAGCAATGTGCCTCCATTTCTCTACAGTACACAAATATAGATAGCAAACAGAAGTTCTAGCAATCACCTTAACACACCAATTCAAACTAGAGCTGCAAATGGTATCAAATGTATCAGAAATTCTCAATATTGAAATTTGTCAATCAATTCTACACTCTAACACTGAATACTTTCAATATTGTTTTTGCACTATTTTAGCAGCAAATTTTGCTTTATTTGACTGTATTTTGCTGTATTTTACTGCATTAATCTTAATCTTAATCATTGTTAGCTGTATTTTTGACAGCTGAACAGTTCTGTATTGATTACAGAGATTACATTAAAAAAAAGAATAGATATGTTAATTAAACTGTAAAAAAGTAGAAATGTGTCTGTATTCTGTCTAATAAACATTTGGTCAATGATGAGTGTTTTTAATATACAAAGAATTGGTCTGGTTTTGAGTATAATGATGCAACAGTTGGTTTCAGTTCTGTCATCAAAATTCAGGTATTGTAACAACCTTAAGTATAACTGCTGCATTGTTTTGGCTGATTTTTTTCCCCTCCAATGTAGGGCTGAACAATTTGAGGAAAATGTATATAAAATGTATTAAATAAAGGTTCAGGCCTGTTTTTTATATTATTTTTTTTGGCAAAAAAATGCATGTAGTGTATGTGTAGTAATAAAAAATGCAGCTCTACTTTTGACAACTGCACTCTTAATTCGAGATTTCAATGTAAAAATTATTAATTTTTCAACGCCACATCAAAGCATCTTTATTGTTTGAAGTATACTGCCAACTTTAGGTGTTGACTTTCTAACATACCTTCTGCAAAGACGAGCATCTCTCCTGTTCCATTAAAGTCAGCATTGGGCTTTGCACTGCCGCCAACATACATCCACTCCACCGTAACTCGACCTAGACTGCCTCCAGTCCTTTCAATGACCAGCGGCACTCTGGTATGAGGCTCCTCTCTCACCTCTAGATACAAGCCTTTCTCAGTAGCATTGGGGCTAATGCTATAGAGTATGAACACTCCAAAGGCATCACCATTCATCCCTATGGTCACCCTGGCTGTGTCTGGTTGGCCAATGGTGGGTAAGTGTTGTGCAGCCACAGTCATATTGATCAGGCTAACCTTCAAGATTTGTACCATAAAACTCTCATCCATCTCTGGTAAAGAATCAGTCAGAATTGGCACGGTAAGGTTGGCAATACTCGACCCATCCAGCATGGGCACTGTCTGTGCTGTCATTGTAACATAATCGCTCCCGGCAGTGGCCTGTGAACTGAAGAGAGAAGCAGCAGCGGTAGTGTTTTTGATGTAAGTGAGCGTTTGGGCACTAGCTGAAAGCTGGTTAGCTCCAGAAGATACCCAGAAGCACGTTGGCGAGGAAGTGTTAGTAAATGAAAAGGCTTGGCAGGCTCGTTCTCGAAGACAGAAGGCTGCACAGAAGTTCAGGTGGTCTCTGGTTGAAGTGATGTTGATTAGTCTTCGAATGGCACTAGAAGGTGCCCCAGCCAAGGGCAAAGTGTAGTAAATAAGGAAGTTATGGCCATCTCTCTGGGCATTACTCACCACATCAAACTCAAATGTGCTGTATAATATCTCAAGGAGGCCAAAATTACCTCCACTGGAAAGCAAAAACAAAAAGAAAATGAGCATTTACATTATAACAGATTAGCAATATATTACCACCCAGTTTTGTCCACTTTCATATATTTTCAAATTTAACTGATACATTTGCTTACATTAATTTTCTATATGATAAAATAACACAAACCTTCTTCGAACAGTAATGTTGGCTATGTAGACACCTCCCAAGGGCTCCTGCACTCGATATACTGCTTGCTCAAAGTACACTGTTCCATATGGATTGTCATTGGCAGGGACAATGATGTTCACCACATTTTCAGCACCAATACTTCCTCCATTTGTGGCACCAGTAAGCTCCACTTTGATGATCTAAAACATACAAATGTACTTAGACTGTAACTCATTATTAAACTAAAACTTAAAGCAATGACTTTCCCCAAAATCTCCCTTTTCCAAATATAGTGCATTAGCCAATACAAATTCAGTGCAACAGGTCTGCTTTGTAAATTTGTAGTGTAATAACAAAGGCTAATGTTGCTTGTAATGAAAGCTTATACTCTGTCAATTAGCTCTGTGTAACCCACATGCCTAAATCATCACTCACTCACGGACTTGCAGTAGTTTCTGACCTTGCATGACATACTGTTGAGCATAAAAAAGACTAAATTTAAGAGGAGTAGAGCTAGATGTGATGTTTATTACAAAGCAAATAAACTTTACTATGAAAATAAACTTTGGCTATGAATAAAAAAATGTAACTTGTCAGTAACAATACAAACTCAACGGCAATACAGAAACATACAATGACCAACAAAGACTACGACCAAATCACAGCCATGATGTTATTCGCGATAACACACTCCCTCTCGTGTTCTATTGCTTAAATATTTATATATATATAGTGAGGAAAATAAGTATTTGAACAAAGAGATAACGGAAGGACACTGACCTCTGTAAAGGCTACTGTACCAAATATTACCATTGATTTTCACAGGTGTTCAAATACTTATTTGAAGCAGTAACACACAAATAAATGATTAAAAAATCATACATTGTGATTTCTGGATTTTTTCTTTTAGATTATGTCTCTCACAGTGGGCATGCACCTAAGATGAAACTTGCAAATTCGCAGGGTGTTCAAATACTTATTTTCCTCACTGTATATAACAAAATAATTATACAACCATGAGCATTCACTATGTCCAAGAATAATTTTTGGAAATATACGTATTTACTTTTCTGAACATGAACATCACTGCCTAACTCATTGTAAATGCTCAGACAAGCTTAATATTTAGTTATTAGTGATACTATGTATGTTTGTACTGAATAGAGAGTGTCACACTCATTTTGGCTTTGGCGTGGATAATTTTAGGATGTCTGGATTTTGGCTGTACTGGCTGTGTGAAAATTACTCAGATTATATGATCAATTTATTTTTAGAGATTCAGTAGTTTATATTTTAGAAAATACAAGAGGTGCATTAGTATTGAAACATATTTTCTTAGTAGAGCTGAATAGAAAGGCTCACCTCATCAATTTCTGGCACATCATCTGCCAAAACCTCCACTTTTAGAGTCTTCATGGTTTCACCAGGAGCAAAGCTAACCTCGCCAGATAGAGGTCGAAGGTCGCCAGTCGCAGGTCTTCCATTGACTGTCGCCTGCCATCTAACAGCCACAAAACCCATAGTGCCAGCGTTCCTCACTATGGGTAAGGAGACTTCAAAAGCGTTGACTCCTGGCTCCTCTATAGTCATGGGCTCAGCCTGAAAAACTGAGCAATATAAACAATACCATGACATCAAACCTGAACCTCAAAAGAAAATAGCCTAAGTAATACCAATGTTAGCAAGGACAACGTTTCAGCTCACCAAAGGATCCATATGGGTCATCAGAAGGCAGAATAGTGATGATTGCCTGTGTGAGGTCGCCCAGAAATGCTCCTCCTGTAGTCTGGTTGAGAAGTTCAATACGGAAGGTTTCCTCCAGTTCAGGCACCACATCATTGATAATAAGGATAGGCACAGGCTTACTGCTCTCTCCCTCCAGAAGAACCACATCAGAGGAGGCCACACTGAAGTCCTCACCTACACAAACAGAGACCAGCACTGAGGATATTTTGTGTGAATAAAACAAGGTTGAGTGAAAAATTACCTTCACTCTGGCTGTAGAATTAATTTGAATAAATGATCAGAAAAGACAAATTAATTATTTTTAATTATAATCTCCCTGCTTTTCAATACACTGTCTATCTATCAACAAGCTTTCATATTCCCTCGTTAAAAAATAGTTGTTTGTTTTTTTTTGGCTGAGCTGCAAGCCATGAATGCACCACTGTCTTCACCTCTTCATCAGATGTGAATCTCCATCCTCTTACGGCTTCTTTCAGACCCAGAAAACTGTCAGCATCAATTTTCCAGCTGATGTTTGACTTTTGACCTTTTTCTTAGTGGGTGATTGAAGATGTTTCCATTCCACACTCTGCTGTTTACTCTCAGACCCGTCGTGATTAATTCAAGTCTCATCATCAGTAATGATTCATTTTATGAAACGTTCACCTTCCTTACAGCATCGCTCCAAATTTTGTTTGCAGATGTTCATCACTTCACGCTGTTTTCTTTCATGCAAACCATAAGTGAGGCAGCCATTTTTTATTGCACTGCAGCCATAAATGAACTGATGCAACATGTTCAAACCTGCACATCAGTTACTATACAGACAATTATCTAATACAGAAAGTGCTGACAAGACATTGCAGCCAACAGAGGTTGACAGAACTTAAGTGTGGATCATTTCTCCCTGCATTCCTCAAGCTAGTCCTCAATAACAGTAATAAGAGAAGTAATCTGACTATACATTTAAGGAGAGAGTTGGAGGGGACATTAAGAGGACAGAAATGCAGAATTTCCTCCTTAAAACAAACATAAATAAACTTATTATTTATGGAATAGTTACTGTATGTATGTAATATATATATATATATATATATATATATATATATATATATATATATATATATATATATATATATATATATATAT
>BRDA01011959.1:11461-31461 GCA_036984385.1 Crenuchus spilurus
AAACATTTACAGTAACAGTCTGTAGTTTACATAGTTTATGTTCATGTTCTAGATATTATGTAGAAACATTTACAGTAACAGTCTGTAGTTTACATGATTAATGTTCATATTCTAGATATTATGTATAAATATTTACAGTAACAGTCTGTAGTTTACATGGTTTATGTTCATGTTCTAGATATTATGTATAAACATTTACAGTAACAGTCTGTAGTTTACATGGTTTATGTTCATGTTCTAGATATTATGTATAAACATTTACAGTAACAGTCTGTAGTTTACATGGTCAATGTTCATGTTCTAGATATTATGTAGAAACATTTACAGTAACAGTCTGTAGTTTACATGGTTTATGTTCTAGATATTATGTAGAAACATTTACAGTAACAGTCTGTAGTTTACATGATTAATGTTCATATTCTAGATATTATGTATAAACATTTACAGTAACAGTCTGTAGTTTACATGGTTTATGTTCATGTTCTAGATATTATGTAGAAACATTTACAGTAACAGTCTGTAGTTTACATGGTCAATGTTCATGTTCTAGATATTATGTAGAAACATTTACAGTAACAGTCTGTAGTTTACATGGTCAATGTTCATGTTCTAGATGTTTAGTAGAAACATTTACAGTAACAGTCTGTAGTTTACATGGTCATCAATGGTAAGATTCTAGATATTTAGTAGAAACGTTTACATTAAGCTTGCAGTCTACATGCTCATCAATGTTCATATTCTAGATATTTAACAAATATTTACAGTAATATTCTGTCTACAGTATCATCAAAGGTCATCGCAAGGAAAGTAGACAATGTTGTGACAATGTTACATGTGTTTTCTGGGTTATGTGGCTGGGTTAGGTTTACATTCAGTTTCTCACAGCCTGGTTATAATTACAGTACGAGTGGTTCATATTCCAAAAAGGTCTTTAGCACGTCCTCCTTACTATATTCAGCTTAATTTTGTAGGTCAGTTCCTGTTTCTGACCGGTGTTTAGCGAGATGTAGACATCAGTGTGGGTGTGTCAGGGTGAATGTTGAGAGATGCCAAAAGGCCACACTCAGCTGCCCCAGATAAAGAACAACAGACCCTGTTTTATATGGAAAAAAACAGACCACTGATAATCTTCTTTCCTTTTACTGTTTAACGATGTGTTTATAAAGATTTCTGTACATAAACTACAGACATTTTCTCCAAATACCAAATAAAACTTAATTTTTAATTAATTTAAGACACCAGTCTTTCACCATGCTGTTGGGTGACTTCTGTACATCATTATAAATGACTTTCTATTTTCCAGTATAGGGCAGGAAAAAACAGGCTTTTGTCAGGCTTTGTTTTAGTTTTCTTCACTTGAGTACTCGTTAAGCAATCAGCAGTTTTTTTTTTTTTAACTAAAACCCCTTCCAGGGCTCTTTCTCAATAAGCCACAAGCCTGTAAAGTAGTGTAGTGTAATGTAGTGAGCCAAGCCTGCTGTGACCTGCACACCTTTAATCTCTCTCAGTCTCAGATGTTCAATCCACCTGGACAAACAAAGCTGTATGATAAAGGTGTCATTATTCACTGAGCCGTCAGGTGAAGACCAACAAAAAAAGTTAATAAGAACACTTTAGCAACAACTTTAAAACAACCTCACAGAAAGTGCTAGAATTATTCTGAAAACAGTGCTTTAGTTAGCACCTTACTCAAAAACATGCTAACTTTAACTTCATATTAAAAGTGTGGAAGCCCATTCCAGCCACTAAAAAACAAATCCAGCACCTAGTAATTTTTCATTAAGTGAACTGCTAAGTCACTATTTTGAGATGCAAAGTCATAACTTTGTGATTTATCATTATTAAGAGGCGAGATGATAACCCAGCATCTCAAAATAATGACTTAACATCTCAAAATAATGACTTAGCATCTCAAAATATTGACTTCTAAAATGATTAACTCCAAATAATGAGAGTATCTATCTACGACATAATGACTAGGACATCTCAGTGACTCAGTATCTCAAAATAATGACTTAATATCTCAAAAAAATGACTTAATATCTCAAAATCCAGGCTTAGCATCTCAAAATAACATTTTAAAAATATATCTCAAAATAATGCTTTAACTTCTCAAAATAACTCAAAAATTATATCTCAAAATAGCAACTTTCAATCTCAAAAGTACGACTTGGCATCTCAAACGAACGACTTAATATCTTAAAATTAATTACTTAATTTCCCAAAATAACTGAATCTAAAAGTAGCACTTAATAATGATGATGATGTGCTGGATGTGTTAAGTGTTGGTTATGGACGACCATAAAATTAAGCCCTTGTGACCAGAACAGGAACTTTCAGCAGAACCTGAAGAACCAGCTGCACCTCCTCGAATTCTCGGAGTAAAAATAAAGCAACTGCTTGGTCATAAAACAGCTTTATTACTTTTTATACCAAAACTCCATCGTCCTGCCTGTGACAAGTCCTAAAAACACCTGTTGTTGTTGTTGTAGGTGAAGTAAAGTAGCTGAAGTTGAGTTGGCACGTACCATTTTGTTTGGATCCACCACTCCCATGATCTACGGAAAACACTGAGATACTCCAACACAACACCACATTAAACAGCAGCCTCCTGCTCCCGGCTTACAGTGTCCTAACTCTGAAAAAGTCCAACAACACTTTAAGATGAAAAGAGAGGGCGAACGTCGCTGCCTCACTCGTTTACTTCCTCCTTCTCTCTGTTTCTGTTGGTCTCTTCCTCCTCTTGAATTCCTGAAACTGATCCTGCACTTCCACCTGCTGCCTGCAGGGGCGCTGCAGTCACACATGTACGGTGTGTCCGGGTTGCCAGCTCCCAAAATATCATTAGTTTCTTTTCTGCTATCTTCTTTTGAAACATTTCGTATTTATTTAGTGAGACAATTTTCTGTATTTAAAACATTATTTAACTTCAGGTGGTACATTAGTAAAGTATCCCAAAAACCCGCACCTCTGAATTTTAAAATTTAAAAAATAGCTACATTTGGAGTAAAAACTGCGAACCTGGCAATCCTATAAAAATGTACACCAGCGGCATGTAGGTACGCTGCAATCACAGAATATTAATAAATATTTCATAGTTATAAAGAAAAAAGACAAATAAAAAAGAAAAAAACAAAAAAACAAACCCAAATGGGACTAGAAAGGAGTACATCTACACTAAGTGTCCAAATGTTTGTGAACACCTCTAATTGAAGCTGGCACAGCTGTACGATGCAACAGTGCTCTCAGAATAGATCATCTAGATAACTAACAGTTATGCTATTGCTTATGGGTAACAAATTAATATACTGGATGAACACCAAACCAAACTGCTAAAAAAGTTCTAAACCACAGAAATTCAAGAGGATCTCTGTCACTTAATAGTTATCTCTGTGCAGAACCTGCCCCAGAGCCTAACACACTAGAAAACCTCACTGAATGACACAAAAGGAGACTGAATGCAGCTCCACCCAGCTCAGGCCTCAGGCTGCATACAGTCACTCCTACTGACATCACCTTTGACTCCATCATACAGCTCAGTCTTTAAAGGGCATCTCTCATATATCCTTATGTTATTGTTCCAGGAGTTTATGTGCCAAAAGCAGTCGTTTACTTTCCAACCTTTCTTTCATCTCAGACCATCACTACTGAATTTACAATTTAGCCCCAGACTACATTCTTAAAAGATGGTTCTTCAAAGGTTCTTTAGTCAAAATTGGTTCTATATAGAAAACATATAGCCCAAATGTTATATATACAGTTCAGAACAATAATGTATTAAAATCACTTTTTAACTGGCCTTATATTATGTTCTGAGACATCTAATGTTGATATTTTACAGCTAAAAAAATAAACACTTGAAATAATGAGTCTATAGACGAGTTTCACTTTGAGTAATTAAGGTGTTTACTGTACTGTACCTTTATGACTGATGTATGTAAATGACCTCTTTTCAGATTGCCCGCCCTCAATCAAGCCATCTGAAACACTCCTTATAACATCAGTCTTATTTAAGCATTCAAGACACATACAGGAGGGAAAAGGTAAGAGGAGCTATGTGTGCACTGCTGGATAACTCAAGAAACACCATCTGCATGACTGGGAATGCAAGCTGTATGAATTTGGGTTGACATTGTAAATGTTTACATGCATTAATCTTTTATTAAAAATGTCTTTTTAAAGTAATTACACTTAACATGCTTGCTATTGCCAGGCAAAATCTAGGCCTCAGACTGGTTCTGGAGATACTGTTAACCAAGTCAATGCTTTCTTGAACTATTCTAACTTTTTGAAGCATATATTAATTCTATTAAAAGTCAGCACAGTGCTCTGAAGAGTTTCAATGATTCACTTTAATGTACACATAAAAGAAAAAGCTTGAGTAGGATTAAAGACTAAATGTACAAGAGACGGTCACTTAATTCATATATCCAGTATTTGTAGACAGAACTGAAAACGGATCATTTTGACATGATACTTTATTTCTTCTATTAATACACATTTGTAGAAATGTATTAAAAGTATTTATTTTCTTTTGGCCATGGCCAAATCATCATTCATTATAAGTTCACAGGTGGTAGAAAAGTGGGTGTTTACATACAAAAATCATACTGTACATCACAAAGAAAAGCAAAGTTACTGTAAAAAGCAGATTCAATTAAAAAAAGAATAAAAATTAGGTGATTCAGTGGCCTTGTTTGATGATGATATCAGACATGTCCTCCACTTTCTGAAGTTCCAAGTTCTGTTGAGAGAACAGGCAAATTTTAATAGTTTCAATAATTAATAGTAGATACAAACATCATAACCCTGTTTCTGAACAACAGCCTAATACTGTATGAACTCATTCAATAAATGGAAAATATAATCATCAACCTTATTATTATGCCAACTGATGATTGTGTTATTTTAGATTGTAGTGTGAATTTTTATTTTAATAGGCACCGAAGTGCCCTCTGCTGGCCAGTCTGCACTCAACGTCTAAAAGCTAAAACATTTAAACTAAATTAAATCGAGTTTGTCCCACTAAAAAGAAAATGAATTATATTAATACTGAACTTTGGTTAGACTGAAAGTACTATGCTGTGTTCATTCAATCCACAGTATGAAAATCCTAATAAAATCTGGCAAAAATCTAAAGAAATTAGAATTGGAAACTGTTATAAAATGTCGAGTTTTAAGATTTAAGAAGACAAGAACTTGACCGTATGATACACATCATTATAGCAAAGTTACAGTTCAATATATTGTGACACTGTAAGCAAGTCGATGGATTGCATTTTTTTAAACCTAATACAGTGGTAACTCTAGTTACGAGCATCCCTATTAACGAGTATTCCAGGTAACGAGTTGAGATCTCGGAATATTTTTGTTCCAGGTAACGACTAAAATTCCAGCTAACGAGTAGCGAAAATTTCTTCAACTATGCCAAACCACTAGGGGCGCTGCGGTCGTAGCATCCCCTAGATGCTAGCGTAGAAGAAGAGGTCAGTCATTACCTTTGACCGCTGTCCAGTGAAAGTGAAAGTGCTAGTGAAAGTGACACAAAGACAGCAAAAGGTAGTGAACAAGAAAGTTAGATACATTTTACTTTTCATATGATAAGTGTAACCATGCAGCCGCCAGCCTACACGAGCACCGTCGTCTCGTTTATGTTTTAAAAACCCATATAAACACATTATTTAGCATATTAAAGTATACTGTATATTGGCCGGCTGACACGGATTAATCAGTTTTACATGTATTCTTATGGGCAAAATGCATCCAGCTAACGAGCAAACCAGCTAACGAGCTCGGCTCCTGCACAGATTAAACTCGTAAGTAGGGTTACCACTGTATTAGGTTTTCTTGTCTAA
Organism: Crenuchus spilurus; assembly: GCA_036984385.1. NCBI lineage: Eukaryota > Metazoa > Chordata > Actinopteri > Characiformes > Crenuchidae > Crenuchus > Crenuchus spilurus. The sequence continues at coordinate 17,317 of BRDA01011959.1, forward strand.
TGGCTTATAACACTGCCATCTAGTGGTCAGGGTTTAAACAACACAAAATGAACCATCAATCTTTAAACATAAACTGTTCATTAAAAAGTGATCAGCGCCCAAGACGCTGACACTATGACCAGAGCATCGCAAATTCGAATCCTGGTCACACTGTTGGCCATCTCTGGCTCAGGCGTCTGATTTGTACATCAGAGCTGGGGATCCTGCAATATACTGCAATGCTAAAGTGCAGAAAGGTTCTTACACCCCAAGTAGTTAGTAGACAGTAAGTTAATTTTCAGTTTTCAATCAAATGTAGTTTTTATCCTTATCCTGAATGTTGGTGTCTGTGTTTCTGTAGTTTTGCACTGGAGCTACAATGCTAAAGAAGCTAAACAGTCAACAAATGGATACTTTCTCCACACCCATTTACATAATGCAAACTGCATGTCACTTCACTTAAAGCAAGGCTCAAACACTTGTTCCATTTGAGATAATGCTATCAGAAACCACACCAAGAACTACATGCTTCTGATGACCTGGTTTACATGATGCTAATAAGCTTCTACATTTAGCTACATTAGCATAATAGCTCCAGGGTAAAACTTCATGTACCAAAAATGTCTTGGCTGATATGAAGCATATTCTTTTTCGATACTCTTAATTTAACCTGTGTTCTGGAAACCAAGGCCATTACACTGGCCAAATAAGAGTGAATGAAGAACTCACCTTCTCGTTGGCCAGGTGCAAAAGGGCAACGAAGGCCAGTGGCACCGACAGGTTATTGGCCATGGTGGAAGGTAGCCTTAAAAAGGAATGAGAGATATATTTTTTATGCTGTTATGAATCATTCAACTCTGCACATGTATAGTTCATAACCTAGAAGCCAGGGCAGTGTTGATGCCAGGCTGCATTGCTATGCGGACACGGAAAGCTAAAAGATGGATGAGTCACCTACAGGTATTGTCTGATAGAAGCAGTGTGCACAGCTGAGCTCTGCTGCTGAGATGGAAGTTCAGGTCTCAGCTGTGTGCTCTGTGATGAGGGTTACCACAGAAATCAAACAGCCAAATCCAAACAGAGTCCACACAAGTAATGTTCAGGCCATCTGGGCACCGACCACTTACAGCTCTCAAATACAGCCTTCAGCAGTGCGGTGTGACCAGCAGGTCAAACATCACTTTTTAAAACAAGTGTTTGGACAAATGGGAACCTCAGTATTATATTCAGCATTTGTAGGACAATATTGTGCACAACATCATGATGTTAATCAAAATAGAATATTTGTTTTTACCATATGAAGCAAAAAGGTTTTGCACATCAGCTCTCAACACATTAAAAATGTCTCAATGTTCTGCAAGTGTTATGAAATGCATGAAAATGTTCTAGATCACTGGTTTTCAATAGGGTTGAACCGGATACTCGTTTCAGACGGATAAAGCATTGTTGACAAGTAACGAGGATGATATGCGTATAATTCGTCAATATCCGTGCTCGTGGTGAAGGAAAATCCTCATTGGGTAACTGACTGTCTTAACGAACTCTGATTGGCCAGTCACACAGAGCACCCGCTGTTTGAGTGCTTGTTTGGTAGCGTGATTATAAAAAAAATCAAGCAAATTTGGGCTAAAATGATTGTTGTGTTGTATTTGGTTAGTTGTTAAATGATCAAAGTAAAAACAATGCAGCATTGTCCATCCTTACAACCAAGTAAGTGCATGACTGAACTGCACAGGTACATGACTTGAAGAGATTTAGTGAATTACCTCTGTAAGAGTGCCTTTGTGGACTGGCTGAAGGATTTTTCTCCCGAGACCTCTGGATTCGTCTCACTGTCTGGCTCCTTTAAAGAGGAGGAAAATGATCCTCAAGATGACATACTGTATGTAGTGCACTTATAACAGCAAGCAATGCAAGATCAGAGATACTGTTCATGTGACATTTACTGAAGTGTTATGGCAAAAGAAAGAAGAATAGAAAGAATGAATACTGCAGCTGGTTTTTCAGGGCTGTCAGTCAGGAGGCTCCACATGCTGGTCTTTAGTCTCTTCATGTCCATTTTCTTAGCTGTTTTAGCGTAGTTAATCTCAATGATGTTCAACTAGGGGAAAAAACACAATCCACATTACGTCACCCAGCATGTAATTTGTCCAGAAATGTCATTTCACTCCCAGTGAAGGATAAAGTTATAAATGTTATTTGTACACAAACCCTTCTCCTACCTTGTGAGGCTCCGGCACCAGACAGTCTTCTCCATACGTAGAGATACCATCAGGATTAAAAGTCAGGGGGTTCAGGCCATCAGGTACAGGCTGAGAATCATCTGATCCAGCAAAGCCTTCACCATCATCATCACTGTCCTACATCCACAAAGAGATGCTGTCACTCCTGTAGACTCAGAGGCTACGTTCATACTAGAGATGACTTTTTTTCACAGCCTCCTGAACACAAATATCACATCTGAGCCAGTTATACGAGCTCCAAGACCTCCAACCATGCCCAAAGAAAACAGCCATGTCATAAGTTATGTTTTCTACCTCATAAAATGCAAAGTTTCCAAATGAATACAAAGTATAATTAAATGAAAATGTGAAAAATTCAGCATAGCAGAGCCAGGACTGTTAGCATTCCACATCAGACAAAAATGGGACAACATTCCTCTTTGGTCTCCTCACTTCCCAGATGTTTATGCCTCGGTGTGATCCTGGATGACCAGTTATCGGTTTCTACTTTCATCACAAACTTGACTCGTGCAGGTTCCTCCTCTTCAACATTCAACCCTTTCTAACTCAAGATGCTGCCCAGGTGCTTGTCCAGTCTCTCGTCATCTCAAGACTCGAGTACTGCAACTCGCTCCTGGCTGGTCTACCTATGCGAGCCATCAGGCGCCTGCAGCTGATCCAGAATACAGCTGCTCAGCTGTTCTCTCACGTCACTGCACTGCTGTGTTCACTGGCTTCCTGTAGCTGCTCGTATCAGATTCAAAACCCTGATCTCGCCTACGAAAGCAAGAAATTGACCAGCACCTCTCTACCTAATGGTAATGGTCAAGTCTCGAGTCACACTTCGAAGCCTTAGTGGTTCTAGTATATGGCTCGGCTTGACTCGTCATCCTTCAAGACATGTGGAAGACTAGCAATATGCACTAGTGCATATATATATATATATATATATATATATATAAATGTTCTGACATTGTGTATAATTGTGTGTCTTTCCATTGGTGATGGTTTTGTTTTAACTGTCTGAACTAAGGGTAGTTTGGACTCTAACCCGTCTGTAATAGCCGAGATTCTCTTAATGGAAACAAAGCATTTTGGACGTCGCTCTGGATAAGACCATCTGCCAAATGTTGTAAAAGTAAACGTAGATTTATTACCAAACAGAAATGTAAACATATTACAAAAAATATGAATTTTCAAGACAGAAAATGTATTTGATTGGGGGAGGGGGGGGAGGGGTTGGGGGAACCATAATTAAGCAAATAACTCTGGTAATCAGAATGTAGCAAAATATATCTAAGCTAATAATTACATTTGAGCTCCACAACAATTTTGCTGCTGAATGATGGGCAGAAAAGCCTGAAAGCAGCAGCAGATCAGAATATCTGGCAAAACAATGGTCCCAGTCTTATTGCCCTTCAGCCAGTCCAACACATTCTTTTTGTGTTCCAGCTCAGTGCTGATACTCAGCTCAGGTTTGTGAAGAAAGTCAGGGCCCTGAGAGACCAATAACAGGAATCATTGTGTTAGAGGGAATGTGGAGTGTGTGTGTAAGTACCTGGAGCCCTGGGCAGAAGTTGGCAGTATCGTTGGCGTTGTTATAGTCATAGTCTCCAATTTCTCCTCCAATTTCACCAGAGAACCTCTTCTTCCCTGCTGCACTGAGCTGCAGAACAACAGCCATAAACACGATGAGGTTTGTATTATTACTGAATATGGGAATATTTTGATTAATGTCGAAAAAAACCCAAATAACTAGAGACAAGAATGGTTCCAAAACCAAGAAGGGATTAAGAGATTAGATAAACTGGATATTTTTATATGTTAATATGCTAATATTTCAAGTTAAGAGAAATCAACATCTAAAAAAGAAGCTGTGTATAGCCATATTCTAATCTAAAATTAGTTTTCAGTGTAAGTTGTGTGTGTTCTTCTGTAGGGCTGAAAGTATGTTCATTCACGGCATATTTACATTTAATTCAAGAGCTAATACTGACACTGAAAAACTATAAATACTTTATAAAGTCATTTTAATTTCCCACAAAGGATCAATAAAGTATATTTGTATCTGTTTTTAGGTACCCACGTAAACTTAGATTTAAAAAGCTATATTTGGCAGTATGTTTATATGCTCAGCAAAACACTAATACTAAAATAAAATAAAAAAAATTATCTAAGTAGCAATTTTATGTAAAGAGAATAATGTGTTGGTTTAATGTGAGCGGCTGCTGATGAATTTAACACATCCATGTGATGACTGAAGCATCGTGGAGAGCTTCTGGGACACTTTTTATCTTCATTAGACTTTTCCCAAAGTTTATGTTTTACTGTATTTATGTTTATTTGTATTGATTCTAATGATAGAAGGTGTTTCACAAGTAAAACCACACTAAAATAAATGATTTTAAATATCATACGTTTGCACATTATTGCATATGCACATGCAGTGCTAGGGCTGCCTCCCTGCATACAGACCATCTGCCAATCAGAAACCACCACTGCATGTTTTTTAGCAGGTGTGCCAGCTAGACCTGCCAGAATTAAAATAAAAATACACTTGATTCTCCTTATTTATCATTAATAATTGAAATGACTTTTTTTTAATCTTATATCTGTTTTATGCCGTTATTTCAGTGCATACTACTTTATGCTACAACCCAGATGGCAGACAGTTCAGTGTTTGGTGATCCAAACATCATTCAACTGCATTCCAACTAGTTCACTGGCCACTTTGGGCATATAAAGTGTGTCAGCTTCATATAAGAGCTAAAACAGTTTAAAGAACCATTATTGCATTACTTACAAATAAAAGTTCAAGAGTCTTTGTTGTGTTACTGCAGAAACTCTTCTGCAAAAGGAGCTAATGTACAAGTACAGTATGTGCACTACAGGGCACCTCTTAAAGAAACAGTGCACCATTTCTGGTTGTTACAACACTGACAAAAATAATAATAATAATAATAATAATAATAATAATGAATAAATAGCTGCTTGATGATGAAGCTGATGGGTTTCTGACTGAGGATTCAACTAGTCAACTTTCACGGGGCAGCCCTACACAGTGGATGCCCACAGGTGTTTATGTAGCCCTAAACTGGCTTTTTGTTCAGGTTCATTGTTCATGTTGTTTTATTCTACACATAAAACCTGAATGTGTGTTGAATACACACACTGTATCATCACCGCTTTTCTAGTGTAACTGCATGACGCCAAAATTAACAGTGGCCACTTTTAGGCCTTAAAGAGTTACAGCAGTGCAAGTGTGATTGAGTCACCGTGTTTGATGGTTTGAGGCTGAGTTGAGAGAGGTTACTGGGGGGATACTGGAAGTCTGCTGGCAGAGTTGTCTTCTTATTGCTGTTCAGTGCAGATTTAGAGATGGTGGTCGCTGCCTGTAAACGAGAGAGAGAGAAGTCTTTATAATCTGGCTTAAACACTTAAATCAGCTGAAGGTAATGAAGAGGGCTGATGGGAGATGTACGGACACTCAGAGTTAACATGAAGTTAAAAGGTGTTAAAACAAAACACCTCAGCAAGATCTCTGTTCTTTAAATTAAACAGGGCACCCACTCACACCCGATATCACTGAATGACAACACCTCAAATCAGTCGAATATCACATTCAAATGATCTGCCAATCCGGAAGGTTCATTTAATTTTACCACTCAGTAGCATTTTATAATTTTCCTCAATAAATAGATGATCATGTCTAATACGGCCTTTAATTTGATTCTCCATCTACTTTAGAACTTGTGTGACAATCTGATCAAGTTTTAGGTCAAATTTATGTAAATATAGAAAATTCTAAAGCGTTTACCAAATTTAAAGCCCCACTGTATATGTGAAAACAGACAGAAACTTTATATTAAATCTGCATTTACATGATCATAATAACCTCCTTAACACATTTCTTCAACCTTTTAGTTTACTTGCAACACAGCTTTGTTACAGAAGAAGCTGTGCTACAGAAAGGAAGCTTTCTTAACAGCATTTACCCAACTCAGTGAGCGAAAACTTACTCTGCTTGTGCGGAAGTAATTATGAAAGTGGATATCTTCAGCAAAGTCCATAACCAAAGGGTTTTTTGGTGCCCTCTTTTTGGGTTCTTTGTCTGGCTTGTGATCCTCTGCAACAAAGAAAATCAAATTACACAGATGTCTAAAGTGTCTAATCATCTATCATTTACTGCAAGACTTCTGAAATAAAAATAACAGAGTTTTCCTACTGAGAGCTGTAGAAAAGACCTCAGATGTTGGCCACTTTTGTTATTGAAACCTTAATATATTTTAACAAAAATACATGTTTGTAATGCACTTTCTTTAAAGAAAAAAATAATTCAGACAAAACCTTCAACTTAGAATAAACGGCACCATGTACATTTACTTCAGCTTCATGCACTGCAGGTTGCTGTTCACTGTCGCATGTTGTTGCTATATGGTTTGTATATTTGATCATTTTAGATAAGAACTGTAATACCTAAACTGATAACTTCCTACAGATTGTTTCAACGTTTCTTAAATGTTGTGTATAAATACTGAATTATGCACACAGTGCTTCAGACAGCAGTCCTCACTATGTGTTATAAGCAATGACTATTACAGGAAGTCACATGCTCAGAGAAAAAAGTGCACACAAGTGCCACATAGCAATATCATGCAGTAAATTGTTAGTGATGTTAGCATCCAACTCACGTCTGTGTGAGGGCTTAAAGAGCCAGTAGCCTGGGCCGACCCACGTGGCCATGGTGCGGGGGCTGAAATACGAGTATTCCCGGGGTTTATCGGACAACTGCAGACACATGGTGGTGATGTCCCCTTGTCCTATTGGTATTACTCCCCTGCAAACAATGAGAAAGTGCTGCTTTGAGGCCGAGGATAGCAATATCGGTTCAAAATTAGGGCTGTCACCTGACCAGAATCACTTTCGTCAAAAAAATCTGACCATAGGGATTTTCTACAGCTGCCGTTTAGTCACGTTTATTTGGCAACAGACACAACACATTTTCATTTTCAGTAAATGAACATAAAGAAAGCTTGTATTTCTTGAACTAAATATGACTCAAATCATTAATCACAGTTATTTATATGACAAATAATTATCAGCTATTTAGCATTAAAGTAAGATGTACAGGGGTTAGACAATGAAACTGAAACAGCTGGTTTTAGACCACAATAATTGATTAGTAGGTGTTGGGCCTCCTTTTGCAGCCAATACAGGGTCAGTTTGTCTTGTGAATGACATACACAAGTCCTGCACAGTGGTCAGAGGGATTTTAAGCCATTCTTCTTGCAGGATAGTGTTCAGGTCACTACGTGATGCTGGTGGAGGAAACCGTTTCCTGACTCGCTCCTCCAAAACACCCCAAAGTGGCTCAATAATATTTAGACACAAAGACTTGCTGTCTTGGTCACAGATGCGCCAGCAAGATGTGCAGCAACAATTTGTCCTCTTTTGAACTCTGGTATGTCACCATAATGTTGTGTGCATTGTAATATACTATATAACTGTGCTCTTACCTGCTAACTGAACCTTCACACTCTGCTCTTACTGGTGCAATGTGACATTAATGAAGATTGGCCACCAGACTGGTCCAGTTTAGCCATGAAACCTCCCTCACTAACATGACAGTGTTTCACTTTCATTTCTAACCACTGTATATTAAGTATGTCAAAGTTAAGGTATTTGTTTGAAAGCATTAAAGCATCTGGCAGCAGCACAGTGAAAAGAGAACTCCGTCACTCCTCCTGCATCAACTTATTTGATCAAAACAGTCACCTGTGAGTCATTTTAATAAAACATGAAATTTAAAAGATCATCTGATATATTCTCAGTTCTTCAATCTGAGCAGGTTGCAGCAAACACGGTTAAGCAGCCCAGATCTACAGGTGACAAATATTGCGTATAGATATATATAGATATAGATCTAATAACAAATCAATTTCCTACCGTTTTTCAGGACTGCGAGCGCAGGCCTCTTTGTGTTCATTAATCATCTCTCCACAGTCTCCTTGTCCATTCTCATCCCCATCAGCATCAAAATACCCAAAGTCCGGAGCCTCATCCACATCTGGCTCAACATCAGCATTGACGTCAAATGCGTGCTCACCCTGCTTCATCTTCTCTAGCATCTGGTTCAGGTTGCAGCTCTGCAGAAACAATCAGTCCAGAGAGAACACGCATCCAAATCAAGATTCAAACAAATAAAAGCTGACACGACAAACTGTGATAAAGTCTGAGATACAGTGGTAGCCCTACTTATGAGCATCCCTACTAACGAGTATTCCAGGTAACGAGTCGAGATCTTGGAATATTTTTGTTCCAGTTAACGAGTAAAACTCCAAGTAACGAGTAGCATAAATTAATTCAACTATGCCAAACCTCTAGGGGCGCGGCGGTCATAGCATCCTCTAGATGCTAGTGTAGAAGAAGAGGTCAGTCATTACCTTTGACTGCTGTCCAGTGAAAGTGAAAGTGCTAGTGAAAGTGACAGAAAGACAGCAAAAGGTAGTGAACAAGAAAGTTAGATACATTTTACTTTTACTTTTCATATGATAAGTGTAACCATGCCATACACGTACGCCCGTCCTCCTGTCCTCCTTAGCCACCAGCCTACACGAGCACCGTCGTCGTCTCGTTTATGTTTTAAAAACCCATATAAACACATTATTTACATATTAAAGTATACTGTATATTGGCCGGCTGACACAGATTAATCAGTTTTACATGTATTCTTATGGGGAAAATGCATCCAGCTAACGAGCTAACCAGCTAACGAGCTGGGCTCCTGCACAGATTAAACTCATAAGTAGGGTTACCACTGTACTTTTAAGACCCTGTGTACAGGCTGTTGTGGTTCTTTCTGTTGTATCCTTGGAGCAGGTTGGACTGGGCTGATTTAAAAGAAAGAAAAAATGTTTTGTTTGGACAATGACATTCTTAAACACATGCAAACTGAATGTAGTGAAATGCTGTTTAACCTGGTCAGGTGTCCACTGGGTGAAGGAGAAGTCCTGTAGCGATGGACAGATGGACTTATTCTCCAACGACTTTAGGCTAGCTGTGGGTTTGAAGAAAGTAAACAAAACAAACCAGACTGTAATTAACAGATGACCATGAATGATAAACTAGTTGTCAGTATATAAATAAACTGATTCATTTGACGTTTAAATAACTAAAGATTCTAAAATGCTTAAAACAGACTGAGCAGAACAATAATGAGAAACCCTCGTTTAAACCTGATTCACATTCACTACCTCCGTGTGACATGAGTGAGAAGGCAGAGTGACCACCGCACCTCACACAGGATGAACATTAATGCTTAGTTTTACACTGTGGAGCAATTGTTTACACAATTATTGATGAATTTCACTTATATTAATTATTATAAAAATCAATCATCAGCAAAAATGACCAGACAGGCCTACTGATAACATGAGCACCAAAGTGAAAAGGCAGATGCTCTGCTTTTCTCGTGACATACACAGATACTGTGTGAAACACGCTTAAAAAAGTAAAAACAAACAAGAATGCATGTTTTAATGAAAGTAAATGATGACTTTTTGCCATCCCTGTGATAAATTGAGAAGAATGAGTGTAGTACCTGTGAACGGTGAGGCAGGCGTGTGTTGGGCAGGTTCAGATGCTCGGGGAGGTCTGGACTGGAGAAGGGTCATATGAGAGGGAAAACAGAGCTCACAGCTACTATCCTCACTGAACAACACAGACAGAAACACTCCGGCTGTACTGTTCTCATCAAAAGACGCAGCCATGCGCTGGAACATGGGGTCCACCTGTGCAATAGATTACAATGAAAACTTCATTAGATCTTTACCTCGTTCATCCAGCAGAGTCTGAAACACAGCACAGGTCATTTTTCTATCAGATATCCTAGTAAATGGATAATTAATGACAAAGGCACTGGTACTCAATAGGTCATGATATAAACTTATTTTAAAACACATTCATAAGACATACAGGTGTAAATATTAATATGTATACACACACAAGGGCTTGACTGATTATTGTCTATGACCAATAACCAAGGCCAATAATTTGCATTTATCAAATTATTGACAGCAGCTCATTAAGCTTTTCTGTTGTTATTAATGCAGATAGCAAACAGAACTGCCCCAAAAATAAGTAACCTGCTGCAGTAGAAGGAATCTTTTTCCATCAAACCACGTTATGTATGTACATGTCATCATGAAAACGTTTTGAAACATCACTGCGATTTCCCTTTTCAAGCATTTATACTGGAACAAGAAGCATCTGTCTTAGCCGTCTTCTTTCCATAACATTTACCTCACACTTCATCTCTGACTCCAGAAGGTTGATATTGCTTAGGTTCTGCTCCACAGTCTTTTTTAGAGGTCGTTTCTTCGGGGCCTGCTTTGCGCCGGCCTGTTCACTCTTGCTATTCTCAGCTGCTTCAACCTCTTCTTCACCCTCCTGACCTACAGCAATCACACAAGAACAAAGTCACACGCTCGACAGCATGGCTTCTGTGAGGACAAAATGTTTTTAGCTTACTGGTGTATACAAATCGTCACAGGAACTATGTACACAATACTACTATATAGACGTTGCACCTGATTACAGTGTCGTCCAACAGGTCAACACTTAATCAGTTGTGCACATGCATGGTCACTCATTCTCTATTGCCTTAATATTTCTGTTAGCATCTTTACAATCCAATCACCCACTCACTCATTACCTTCTTTAGGTTTTGTCTCAGAGCCCAGTCCCCCAAGTACTCTGTAAGCATCAGCATGAACTGCATCTACTCTCACAGCATAGATCTTTGTGCTGGCATCCAGAGTCCCTGCAGCAACCTGAAAAAAACAAACACACAAAATCGGACTAAAAACCACACAGACCAACATTATTCTGACAAAAGAGTTTACTGGCATACTCTCAGTCTCAACGGTAACAATCTCCAGACCATGAAGTCAAAGTGTAAAGTCAGCTTAAATCAACAGCAGACACCAGCATTACAATAATCAAATCAAAACATACCTTGAAGTTGAGCTCGGAGTCTTTCTGCTTGAGGATGTCAGCCATATAATCAATGAGATGCAGACCAAAAGCATTCTTTGTGGTAATTTTCTGTAGACAAAGAAAAAGTAAGTGTTGATATTAGTACACATGCAGGAAGGCTGAATAACATCATGAGCACAGCTGAGCACAACATCCAGTTTTGACTTACGTTTTCAGTGGAGAGCTTGATGCAAGTGGAATAATGCTCAGAAATCTGAGCTGATGACAGCTTTGGTACTGATGCAGGGGTCCCTGTGTTACTGTAACAACAAACAAATGAACACATTAATTACAGCAGCCTGTCACCTCAAAGTTACATGTTAATTCTGACTGATTGGAAGTTAAACCGGCAAATTATGAATTTTTAAATTTCTCAGTATGATTTTTAAGGGTGCTTTAACACCTACACTGTTTGGTCCGGAACGTTTCAGTTTGGTCCAAATCAGAACAGCAGTTGTGAAAGGGACTTCAAACCATGTGGAACAAAGGAGCAAAATTTGGCCCAACCAAAAGAGGTGATCTCGGTACGGATCTATTAAACCATGGTTCGGTTCGTGTGCAGTGTGAAAACATTCTTCTAGAAGGTTTGGACTTCCGGACCAATTACAGGAAGTTGAGGTAGGCGTTCCTCATCCATTCAACAAATCAGAAGAAGAAGAAAAATAACTATTTAGGTGACTATAGAACTCCAGTATTTGTTAGCAATCTTAGCCTTGCAGGTTCAGTTGTAAGCTAAAGACGCAAAATTGATAGTAACATCCCAAAACTGATCAGATGTTTCATCTCCCCCACAGAGGGACATGATGAAGAGATGGCTGGTACCTGTAAGTTCCAGCTTCACTGATGGATGAATCAGTCACACTGTGAAGGTCGATGACTTTTGACCTGCGCCTTTGACGTCGCTCCTGTTCATCGTCGTTGCCTTGGAGGGACCCAAGAAGCGGAGTACTGGTGGCAGACAGGCCTGCTTTGTGCCCGACAGCTGGGGATGACCACTGCCGTGGCGTTGGGGTGTTCACCACACTCATCTCATTTACCGTCTGTTAAAATAAAGCAACAGGTTGATCTGTCTCCCTGAATCATCATAACGAATAGAGTGTCGCTATGCATGTTACTGAAACTTCAAATCTAACATATCTATATCGGCACATACAGACTGATATCTTGTACATTTTTATTCAGATCTTGTGCAGTCTGGAATAAATAACAACATGCAATATCATACACAACACATATCACACCAAGATGATCACAGTGGGCCATAAAATGAATAAAACACTTAACTTTATTTAAATTTGTTTATCCTTAAACTTGAGCACAAATTATAACAGTTCTGGTTATACACAAATATATGAGATGGTGCAGCATCTGAAACTTATTGTCTTTAAGTTGGCTTTAGTTAGCTACTTTTACTTGAGAACTTATTTCACTGAATTAGCATTACTAACTTGAGGTAGGTCTGACAGTTATTACAGAATTACCTGATCTGAGATAATCAGATATCTATGATAATCTGTCATCTGAGATCATCACAGTTACATGACATCAACACAAGCATATATGATAGCTACACGAGATTAGAGGTCTGTATTGTTACTTTGAAGAGAAACATGACATAACTTTTTACTAGTCTGTGTAGCTGCATTGTGTGTTCGTGTGCACACAGCAGGGTTATATCATTATTACTACAAATAGTGAGGTTAACTGGAATTAGCTAGCACAGGCAACCAGCTCACTGTAACGTTACGTTAGCTCAACTATCACAACACCACAACAAACTAACATTAACATATAAACATCTAGATACGCTCAAAGAGACTTAACCTGATTAACCAGGTTAACTTTATTAACACATAGTCTCCATACTGTAGAAGACATGAGACTAATAACAAAGCTCAACCTCAGTCAGATCAGTAACGAGCTAACGCTACATTAGCTTCGTTAGCTTTAAACTGCACAACTACAGACTATAACCGTCACTTACTGTAATCAAACAAAGACTATAATAGTCCGTCTCAATTCCGGAGAGAACAACGTAGAGAACTATGCTATAAAACTACAGCAACCACCACGAGAAGACCGCTGACTTCAGTTTATTTCTGACTTCTCCTCTCTGTCTGCTCCGGTTCCCGTTTGAAAATTAGCGCCGAACGGTTTACGTAACGACACACGTCAGCAGTGACGCTATCACGCACGCTGATTATAAGTGCCAATCTTTATTGGCCATATTGATATTATGAGTGCAGTAATAAGCTTATTAGAAATGTTCTTTGTACTGGCAGATTTTTGGTCATTATTATTATTATTATTATTATTATTATTAGTAGTAGTAGTAGTAGTAGTAGAAGTAGTAGTAGTAGCAGCAGTAGTAGTATTTGACAATAATTAATTTAGATTTACAAGATATCTGCATTTTTTGTGGGTATTTAATGTTTTGGATAGACATACTTTAGGGTATTTAAATTTTTTTTTGGATATTATATAAAAGTTTTTAGATTATATTATGAGATACTAATATATATGCATTATAAGTAGCAGCCTACAAAAGGATTAAATTGCACAAAGAGTGAATGATTGGCTTGTGGAATTTCATGTTATCTGGCAACCTTGCTATTTAAGAACAATACAAGACAGAATAACCATTAAAAACATAAAGAAAAGGTGGACTTGAGACTTTATATAATATATAAATAGCATCCATCCATTATATTCGTAGCTTGTCTTGGTCAACACACCTTCTACAAGAATGCTACTGTCTAATATATCTCAGACCTCCACATGCAGCACTGTTACCAATTTAATCAATGTTCACTTCGTCTGTAAGTGGTTCTAATGTTCTAATGTTCTGACAGTATGTTTTGATTTACCTCAAAGGAGAGGAGAGATCCTTTATCAGCCACCAGATGGC
>BRDA01011960.1:0-23717 GCA_036984385.1 Crenuchus spilurus
AGGAGATATTAGTCCATAAACAACCACAATAAATACTATTAATCACTAGAATAGGAGATATTAGTCCATAAACAACCTCAATAAACACTATTCATCACTAGAATAGGAGATATTAGTCCATAAACAACCAGTAAAACACTTTTAGTCACTACAAAAGGAGACAAAAACAAACCCATTAAACACTCTATACTGTAGGAGACATTAGTCCAACTTCAATCAGCACTATTAAACACTACAGTATGAGATATTAGTGGTGACACTGTCCTATCTCACCATTCTACCACAGAAGACTAAGAATCTGGAGAAGTGGCTAATATTTGGCTAATATTCAGGTTAGATTTATGGTGGAACTGGATCCGACTTTATTTGGGCTTGATGTTAATATCAGATAAAGGATCAACACCATTTCATATAGAAAGACGTATCAGGAATGATGAATACAGTCATGCTGTACTCATAACGGTCTGTAAGATGTACATATAGAGCCGGACTGACTCAGTACACAGGCCGAGAGCATTTAAAAGCTAAGTCGAACATGCTGTTCTGCAGAGATGCTGTCAGGTGACCTGACAGGTCTGCACTACATTCCTCCTCTTTAAGAACGCAGTATAAGTGTATGCACCACACCTAAACTCTTTCATCTGTGCTGTGAGAAAATCATTACAGGAACAAAGTCTCAGAAGGCTGTAATAATGCTCAAATCTTTACTTTCTGCCTCTTTCACTATGATAAACGAGAAGACATCTGCATTACAACTCCTCCAAAAGACAAGCTGCAGCTCCAGATCTTCTACACTTACTGCTCCTTGATACATCTCCACCTCCTTCTCCCCGAAGTAAGGCATCTGTTTAAAAGGGTTAACAGAGATGAGCACAGGGCCGATGTATGTCTGTGTACAAACGTCAAGGGTTCAAAAGTTTGTTTACTTATAATGCAGGTAATTATCTGATATACTAAAGATCAACATACAGCCATAGTTCTTCTTAACTGCACTAAAAACCAACATACGGGTCAAAGTCAGTCCAGTATACTCCACCTCCTCACTCTCATAACTCATATAAGGTGATTTTGGAATGTTAGCATCATTTATAATCAATTAAATAGCCATAACAGCCTTTGAGGCGCCCAATTATATGAAAATAAACAAAGCAGAAGCAATAAAATCATTTTTTGGTTCGACAGCACACCTTGCACATCCGCTTAGACCCCGGTTGCCACACATTTAGGCCTTTTTCTGTATTTATGTGTACAAAGAAAGCTCAAGGAGTCAAAACATCACAAAATCATAAATTTTCCAACATTTGTTATTGACTGTTGTTGTAGCTACTTGATCACAGGTTGTCAATCAATGGATTTTTAATACGGTTGCCACTCTTTGGCAAAAATGTTGATTCATATAATCGATGTATTGAGATGCAGACGTGGGCAATTCAGCATCGATGCCGTTACAGACCATAATCGATTGTAACGTGATGTCATTTATCGCTAACGTAATAGCAAAAATGGCGGAGATAGGTCGCGAGGTTGAGATTAAAAACGCACCAAATGTTTTAAAAGCCAAAATATGGGCACATTTTGGACTCTACGAGCTGACTGGGAAGCGCAAACTGGACAAGTCACATGTGGTGTGCAAAGCCTGCCAACCAAATGAAATAATACAGAGAATTAATGTGCTGTATCGCGATATCGAGTCGAATCGTTGGCATAATAATCGTAATCGAATCAAATCGTGAGATCAGTGAAGGTTCACACCTCTACAGTGTTAAACAGAATTAACAGACACTTGCCAGCCAATCAGAAAAGGGTATTTCACCTCTCTGATGTATAAATGAATATAATTAATAAGAAGATTCTCTGGATATTTTCATACACATCTCAATAAAAGCATGTTTTTACCATCATGTTAGTAGTTCCTCTGGTGCACATAATCCTGAAAACTAACCTGTGGTGAAATGTGAGATTCCATGCAGCAGGAAGTGACTTATTGTTAAAGCTTTATAACTAGAAGCTTCAGACTTTGTGAAGAAAAAAACATCATTGCCTTTTTTGGCAAACGAAGAAATGATCTAAAAATGGCCAATCTGGTGATGACAACAGCTCAGAGTGTGTGTTGTGTTGTGTCAGGGGAACTTCTGGCTGATGGTCAGAGGTTTAAAGGAAGGCTGAGTGAGAGATCGGAACCGTTTGGCTGCTGTTGCTCAGTGCAAATAAAGGAAGTATTGAGCTTGACTCATGCTGACCTCAGTCCCATATGCTGCTGACTAGAACACTGCAGCACTGTGGCTATTTTCTGACCACAATCATGGACTGATTTAGGGTTAAAGCTTAGAAAGGCCCAAGTGGGCTAAGACACCCTAATCCTAATAAGGCCAGAGATGTTTATGGCCGATGAGGTTTCAGTGTTTTCTGTCAGAGGGTCATACGAAGAGCCAATGGCTCCCACAATGTGAATGAGGAGGTATGTGCTGCCAAGAACACTGGTTTCATATTTTATATAGTACAGACACATGTCACCACTGAGCTCTGAAGCAGCAAAGATCAGTGGCTTTTAACCTTTACCAGAAGAGAAACTGTGATGGATCTGAGTTTGTGGGAAAACAATAGGGCTCTTAACGCCCTGGAGTCTGAATAAACAGAGATGTTGGCTACCCACTGATCATTACAGCTTATAGACATTGTATGTGGTTTTATTTCTAAAGTTTAACTAAAGTGAGGTGACACTCTGCAGTGGTTCCCAGATTGAATATTTATGAGATAGATGTGAAGTGAGGGTTCTTTGTTTTCACACATTTCACGGCCAGTAATCCACCAATGGAATGTCTGGAATTACCATATCATTATCATATGAATGACAGCTCGCATCATTTGGTGGGGAAAAAAGTGCAGCTGTCTGACTCGCTCTGAAAAATGTGTCTCTGCTTATTTAAGCTCCTCTCACAAATATCTAAAAATATATTTAGATTGAATGTATTTCAAAAGCAGACCCTTTAAAGTTTCTGTGGTATGTTTAGTTTTGTTTCATGCTGAGTTATATAAGTGTTTATGCAGAATTGTGTTAATAAGAGGGTTACTATTGCGTACAGTACTATTGAATACAGACTGTTTCAACACTAATTAATAATTAAATGCTGGTGGTTAACTTTCTAAGATTCAGAAAATGGGAAATAAATCAGTGTAAATTGGCGAGAACATGCCACTAATAAATATAGTGAAATTACACACTGCATTACATCACTAGATCACTGTAATAAGTGATAAATTCTAAAATAGACAGATGAGCTAAAACACTATGACCAAGGGTGTGCACAGTTTGGTGGTCTTCCTGACAGTTTGGGGGCAGCCATCTTTGAGCATGACCTACTAACATCTTGGTGTCAGCTACCAAATGTCTGCTACTAAAGTGTGAGAACTTTTAGCCTATAAATGACCAGAACCAGGTAGTTCTCTGTGGGGGTCCTTAGGTGAAAGGAGTCAAACGGAGTATACAGAGAAACAGATGAACTGCAGTCTGTAATAGCAGAAGTACAAAGTGTATCTGTATGGTAAGTAGATACAAGGAGGTGGTCATAATATTCTGCTTTGACTGTGTACATCAGCACTCGTGGATTGTGTTTAATGATTTGGTCAGAACTGTTGTATAATGGCCAACATCACAACAACAATTAACCAACAAATCACCGTGCAGCTCTGAAAGGAATATATTCAACTTAATCAAGATCCAATCTGTACCTCACTGGAGCAGATCCAGCACCACAGTCCAAGAAAGGACCGGAAAACATTTCTCATTTTCCCATTCCTCCTTAAATAAGTCCTGACAGCGACAGCTGAGGAGGAGATCCGCACACTGGACCGCTCCATGCTAAGTTAGGAGAGATTATCAGTGAAGATACTGAAGAAATATTATGACTAAATTGAAAAAACAACATCTTTCTGGACGTTTAGTGCACTCTTTAGGGCCACAGTCTGCTAATGGCTTTCACGTCCTTAACAGTTCCCTGTAGACTTGAGTACCACTTTGGATTTCTCAGTAATTCTGCATTTAGACAAGATGAATAATAAAGGATACAAAAATACAGTCATCCATGTATCTCTTCTTGAGGTTTTCCACAATGGCGTCCTCGTTGATTTTGCTGAGAAGGACCATGTCGTCCACACCACTGTGTTTGACATTGTGGCTCTGCCAGTGGTACCGGTCGTGTCCCCGGCTTCCCTGTTAAAACAGACACACACAAAACAAGTTAACACACATTTAATAAACAGGACATTAGACAAATATTATCTATGATCTGATAAGTACGACGTTCGGAAGGCTAATAGGCAAGTTTTTGCATAATCTTACATTCGAGAACTGATTTTCATATTACCTAAGCATACAGTCAATCTTTTCATTATATACAGTAAAGAGCAGAGGGGCCGGCATGGCCCTCTACGCCCTCACAGAGGGACTAGGATATTTTTAAAAATGTATATTATATAAGTGAGCAGCTCTACTTTTCTTTTATCTATTCATAATTTGACCATCAATTTAAGAAATACAAATCTAAGCATATGAACCTGCCTATTTGTGTTGGAATGTGAAAGGTTAAATGTCACCCAATCAGAACACAGCTGTCTCGAAAAGATTAGTGCTGATTGGCGGTCCAGCTATCATTTTCCAGTGGGATGGTTCAGAGGGTAATTCAACAAGAGACTTATTTCAAATAACAGTAAAATCGACCAATCATATCATCCCTCTAAGTGGGGGGGCTTTGTTACCGCTAAGTTTACGACAAGTTCCACCCACTGTGGCTACACGAAGCTAGCAAAATAACTAAAGCTAGCTAGCATAGCTTGTTGGCTCATGATGGAAGCCGAGATTACCGTTACGGCTACAAAGGAGGACATTGTTGCAACTTTATTACCAGTTCTGTTTTCTATATTAAACTTTAATGAAGTGAAAGTAGCAGTAACATCACAGCTACAGTTTCTACAGTTCCGTCATGAGGAAACATCACCACATCTGCACGGAAAACGGAATGTTCTTCATGTTCTTAAAATACAGATTTATATGTAGTATGTCAACATAGTTAGTTTCAAAGCTTAATGTTTGTCTGATTTTGTTTTCTTTATCTACTTTTAGGATCTGATAAGTTTTAGGTCAAATTTTCTTTCAAACTTTCAAGCACGAGTGCATATGTCTGCCTATTTGACCAACAGCAGTTTAGCCACACCCACTCAAGATTCTCAGAATGTACAGGGCAGCCAACCAGAACACAGGTCATTAATATTCATGAGTCTTAAAGGCACAGTAACCAGAATGACATAAAGAGAAGTTGAAAATGTTAAAATACATAAAATCACATATGTATTATAAGTACATCTGAGGAAAAAATGAAAAAAATAGTACTTAAAAAGTACTTAAAAATTTCCAAAAAATGTGTGAATGGCTAATCAATCCACCCATTCGCTAGGACTCCTCCAATCACTTGTACTGTCTCTTACTCTAGGAGGGTGAAGACTAGAACAGGCCTCCTCTGATGCATATGAAGACAGGCTCCGCCTCTTTTTAAATTGCTGCCCATTCATCATCACTAGAGGAAAGCACAGGATCTCCAGCTTTGATACATCAGCTAACAGACACCTGAGCCAGCCAACATTACTTAACAGTGATGGAGAGAGAGCATCATCTACCCACCTGGAGAGAGCACGGCCAATGTTGCTCTTTCAGGCCCCGGCTGCTGATGACCCGGTTCCTTTGATTATATTTTCAAAATCTCGGAGCCCGCTGAGCCACTCGGAGCCCCAGACACTTACTTTTTTGACTCTTGTAGCTTTTTAACTAGTATCTACATAATTCATAGGTGCTATTTAGTAGTCAGTATTAAATGATTTAAGATTAATAGCTGAATACTTGACTTGTTTTAGGCTTTGAGCATCTAGTTAAACCAAAGACATTGCTGACACTGGTCAAAGTGTGAAAACTGTCCACTCAGAGAAGCAACCACATCCAGTTTACATACTGACATTTTTAACACTGCTCATGTTTTCTGACCGCAGCAGATGTTCAGTTTGTTTTCTCTAAACTGAAGAAAAGTGCAACATCAGGAATCTCATAAAAGCTTTCCTCATACACTGCACACACTTCTTTTGATGCTGGACTTTCTCACATCTTTATCTAATCCCCACTTTCTGCACGTTTAGGCTTTGCAGAGGATGCTGCTCAGCAG
Organism: Crenuchus spilurus; assembly: GCA_036984385.1. Classification (NCBI taxonomy): domain Eukaryota; kingdom Metazoa; phylum Chordata; class Actinopteri; order Characiformes; family Crenuchidae; genus Crenuchus; species Crenuchus spilurus. The sequence continues at coordinate 6,207 of BRDA01011960.1, forward strand.
GTCATTCATCACAGGCTGTGAGTCAGTGTCATCTGGCTGTCGAAGGTCAAAACGCTGCATGAGTCATTTTTCTCTTGAGACGTCCAGTGAAACCCTCCCAGCCCAGTGGACTGAGTCGGGGTCAGACTTCTCTTTGCTTCAGTAATTTAAAGGCGACTTAAATAAATCATAAATAATTAATAATAATAATAATAATAATAATAATAATAATAATAATAATAATAATAGATTATGAATAATAATTAATAAAATAATATAATATAATATTATGAAAAACAATAAATAATAAAAAAAAAAAAAATAATTAATAATAAATAAAATAAATAAATAAATAAATAAATAAATAAATAAATAAATAAATAAAAGTGGACCCCTTTTCCACAAAAGAATCCATCTGGCTGGGGTTTGCATGAACAATTCTTTGTATAAAATTCCAAAAGATTTTATCATAATCTTCAAAGAGGTGCCACAGAGTTTCTAGCCAATGAGAATTAAGTTCTGTCATCATCACAGTCTCTCCACTTAGTGATATCAGAGTCCACATTGCAGCTCAGAGCTGAAGAATCGATTCTTTGCGAGTCAACCTCTCACCACACCAAAGAGCAAAACAGCACTGTAACCCATCGTTCAGCTCCTCTAAACCAGATTATAACAGAAAAATACTAACCTGCACTAGCCAGACATCGATTGAAAAGTCCAAAAAGACTCAAAAAACGCATCTTTTTAATAGCACAAATCTCCAAGCTGAAGACATGACAAAACGTAAACAAAAGGCACATGGACAAGACGAACAGGGCTGTGATGGGAGGTTTCACAATGATTCACAAAAACAATAGTATCAACATTAACAGAACAAATTAACAAATGGCTTGAAATACGTAAGTTTATATGTAATTACGTAATATAATGTGTATAGAAGGGCTGTCAAACGATTAAAAAATTTAATTGCGATTAATTTCAGTATGTCATATATTAATATTATTAATATATAAATAAATATAATTATAATATTAAGGACAATTAATCGTGAACGATTCCACCACACGCCACTAGGAGTCACTAGTGAGCATGAGTACAGAGATCACTGCTGACACTGCAGAGAAGAAGGGGTGGTGCCTTGTCTCTGTGCAAAAAAAACGTGTTGTATAGAACGCAGGGTTGCCAGGCAACGAAGACGCAATAACTGAAGACCGCAATATGTACTCTCACCACCAGAGGGCACACTCTCTACAATACTCCTGAATTACAGAGTCTGGATCTTTACTCGTATGTTATTCATTTTCTAAACGTTTTGAAATGGAGGAAGAAACAAAAGTCTTTGGATAGGATTTTACTGAAACGTCCTGCAAGTCAAAGCGAGAAATGTTTGGCAAAAAAGGCAAATGTCACTCAAGAAGATCATCTGATCTTTAATGTAAATACATTTAATAAACTAGTTTATTTCTTTACATTCTCTTTTATTAGGTATTATTATTATTTTTATACATTATTTGATATTTATAAAGTACATTTTTCTTATTTAAAAACAGTGGTTTTTGGGTTGCTGGAACAGATTAATAGCATTTTAATTCATTTTAATGTTGAAATATAATTTGATATACGAGCACACTGAGTTACGAGCTCCGTCACAGAACAAATTAAACTCAAGTTTAAAAAGTCAAGGTTCCACTGTATAGTGAAAAATGCCAATAAAGATTATTTTAAAAAGGCAACGCACAAGCCTTGCGTCTTAATTTCTTTTATCGAATTTGTGTTATTTTTTTATAATTGCGTTAAATTGCATTAATATTGCGTTAACTTTGACAGCCCTAGTACGTACCTTTTTGAACTAAATTATGAACAAAAAATTCACAATATTCCAATTTCTGGAGACGCACTAGTATCTGATCTTCAGTCAAACTACTGTTTCACTATTTTTTCCTGACATTGTTCCACTGGCTGCTTTGGAGCTCTGTTTTGCTCATTCTTCTCCGACGTTAGTTTTCCCTGGAATGCTCTGACAGTGTTGTGGGATATGATGTAGAATGGAAGACATTTCTAATCTTCCTCGTCCTACATTCTACTGGAAAAACAGAGCAGAAAGGGATGCTCACCAAGGGAGTGTGGTAAAAGCAAGCAGAGACGACTCCATAATGAGCTTAAATGAAGCCTAAATGAACTTACGGTAGTAAAACAAAGCCCAGAGTGAGAGCACTGCAATTTAAAGGAAAATAAAGGAGTATAATAAGCACCTAGCACTTCATTAGAACGTTAACTCAGGAGACTCGACGCAGCTGCATTTTCTTCACCAACAAACTAAATACCTCCCTCAATTTACAGACTCCAACTCTTCACGGACTACAGCGAGGAATGTTAATGGTCTTTATTTTGTGCTACTTTTTTCGTCTTTGTCTTGCTCTTTTTTTCCACAGCAGGCATGTTGTGAATCACTGCTGGATTAATTTTCCAGACGGTAGCCATTATCATGTTTTACAGCACAGCGTATGAAAGGACGCCTCTCATCAGTAGGTGTAATTCTGTAGTGACGTCACGTCATGGGACCTCATTAACACCTGGAGGATGACGAGGTGTAAATGAGCAGACCTTGCCAAAGGGAGTTAGGGAATACCAGGCTTGAAGAGAAAGATCCGGAAAGATTTAGTCTTGAACATGAATTTGGAAACAGGATATACTGAAGTTCACACCACGTCTCAGGTTCAGGAGTGTTGATATTAGGAATATGGCAGCTGTAGCTCTCAGAGATACACAGTACAGTGGTACCTTGAGATACGAGTTTAATTTGTTCTGTAACAGAGCTCGTAAGTCAGTCAACTCGTATATCAATCAAATTTTTCCCATTTAAAATAACTGAAATAGATTTAATCCGTTCCAGCCCTATGGAACATCCCCAAACCATCCTAAATTATGGACAAAAATACATGTTTTGAATTAAGAAACACATACATATACAATTTACCAATGCATAACAAAATATTTCAATTTCAGATTTCAATAAATATTAGTGTAAAATAATTTTTGGGGAATTCTCGCTGTAGCATTTTAAATTTGCGGGGAATTCGATGCACACAGTACAGTGTATTACAGATGTGTAGTGCATGCTGTACAGTAAAATCTCTCTTCCCCCATTTCACTTCAGTATCTGACTGTTGCCAAGAAATTCAGCATCTTGCTGAAGAATGGGATGCCATGGTTCATTCTTTGCAGTTCAGTACAAAACAATTTTCATTCAGCAGCAGCAGCAAGTCTCCAAATCTATGCTCAGGGCCGGCATTCACACACGCGGATCACGTATCTTGGAATTTTGGTCGGATCTCGAACAAAAATACGGATGGAGTCGCAGCTCGTATCTTTAAAAAAATGTGTATGTTGATCTGCTCGTATCTCAAGGTACCACTGTATTTACACTGTTTTTAGTCATTTACTCACCATCACAATTAAATATTCGAATAATTTGAGATTCTGGATTTCTGACTGATGAACAATAAAACAAAAAACGCTCAAAATGTCACTTTACAAGTAATGAATATCAAATATATTTGCATTTCTGAATTAAATTATGAACAAAAATGAAGTTTTTCCACAAAATTAATTTTTTTTAAATGTTTTTGTAATCTTCAGTCAAACATGAAACAAAACCACTAAACAATTAAAAGTATTTTGGGAGCACTGAAAAGTTACAATAATGGCCAAAATAGTATATATACAGACTTTAAATAATATGTATTTGATCAGCAAGATCTGCTCTCCATCATTTGAATATGGATATTAACTTAATTACAAGTTTCTTCTTGATCCCGTACTTCAGTTGATATGAAAACATCTACAGCTCCGTTCATCAACAAAAATTCCTCAATTTTACATCTTTCTAATATGATGATTTATCAATATGGCGGTAAATGACTTTCACATTTTAAGTATATTTTAACTACTGTGATAACTCACTAGTATTGATTTTAGGGTTTGTCCCATCTGCAGATCTCAGAGCTTCTCCTAACACTGTATTCAGCTCCCTCATTCCTGAGGCTGTATTTCTTCTCTGATGGGGCTTTGCACAGTAACTGTGTGTTTATTTGCGGCCTAAAAGCCTCTCTGAGTCTGAATGCTCTCTGGGACGGCCTCCGTCCTTCACCACATGTTCCTGATAGACTCGAAGCCAAAGCAGGAGCTCACTCAGCAGCGAAACACTAAGCCCTGTGAGAACCTGCTTTCAACGCAAAGTGTGAGTTTCATCAGTTTATTACCGAGGCCTTGTGATGATCGTCTCAATCAGGCAGCAACACTTTTCACACTGCGAGGTTATTATTTAATGCTATTATTAGCAGTTAGTAAACTGATGGATGTTGAATGTGTCGTTTTCATGTTAAAAGGCACCAAGTTATAGTCACAGCAGTTACATTTATAGTTTTTTATGCATTGTTAATGCAGTGTCACCACGCCTCAATACTGGCATTTGCCAAGTCTCTCTACCCCCCTATACCAACATTTGCTGAAGATCCCAACCCCCTTCACTGTTGGTTGATCTTCAGCAAATGTTGGTATAGGTCAAGGTCCACCCCATCTGCCAAAACTGACGATCACCAAACACCGCCACCACCCATCCATATCAGCAATCGCCAAGCCCCTTCATCCCCCCAATTTCTGAGGACCACCTAACCCCCTGCACCAACAATCGGTGAGTCCCACCATGACCAACACAGGTGCTCACCAAGACCTCCACCACCCCTCAATACTGGTCTTTGCCATGTCCCTCTATCCCACCATCGCAATGATTGCGGAGGACCACCTGACACACACACACTGATGATTGACAAGGGCAACTCCCACCCCCAATATCAATGATCGCAGACACACCAATGTTCACCAAGGCCCAATAGCTCTGACCTCTGAAGGTCCTCCCCCACTTCTTTTGTCAAGGTCCTCACAAACTCCATACAAACATTTCCCCAAATCCTCCCGTAGCCCCCATATAAACGTTCATACAGGACCCCCCTCCACACGCTTGCCAAGGCCCCTCCTGATCCCTGGATCTGTGCTCTCCGCTCAATACTTTCATCCAAACACAGAGCTGTGCAGAGACCTACAATCGTACAATCTGTGAATGAAAGGAAAGCTGCAGCCTGAGGTAAGTGCTTCTCCAGGCTGCAATACGGCAGAGCTAAAGTGGGTCAGTGTGTATGTAATGTACATCCCCATTGAGAGAGTCTACAATAACACCATCTCTATGGAAGCAGCACACACTTCCCTGAAAGCTCTGGCACAGAGTGAACCGCTTGACTTTTTGTGAAAGAAGTAACTCTGTAATTTATCTACAATGAGCACCGTGAGCATTTAATGTGTATATAAAGTTTAACACCTCAAGCTTCTCACTCTACAAACTCTGTGGTTTCATTAGCCATCAATTCAAACCATTCACGGCTCAAAATGTGCCATACTTTAGCCCCTCCCACTCACAACTGAAGTAATAAGGAGTGTTGTACGTCTGACGGCCAATCAGAACAGACGGTTGCCAGTCTTAAAGGCACAGTAACAAACAACTTAACAGCTTAAATCTTCTAGTGCAAAGTTCTAGTAAAAGTTCATTTGTGTGAATAATTTAATGTCAGATTTTACACTCATTACATACAAAATGACATTTCAAGTCTTTTTTTGTTTTAATGTTGATACTGTTTGAATAGTAATCGACTCAAACTCCAAATGAAATATTCTAATAACTCAAAAGTCTGGAATTTTATGAGTTATAAGCCAAACTGATCAATACTGAATTGGAAAATGTCACTTTATAAATGAAATTATGAACAATAATGAACTTTTTCATTATATCCTAATTTTTTATTTATCTACTTGAAGCTGGAAAATCATAAAAAAATAATCTAGATTATTTTTGGTAGATAAAACGACACAATTGTCACAAAAGTGGACATTGGGGGACAAAATACAAAAAAAATGTAGGATATGGGCCCTTTAAGGTTTGTTTTAGCCTTTAAAAGAAAAAAAAAAAAGTTAAATTCTTGCCAAGAATTTTGGCCTTAAAATACTAGAAGGGACCCATTTCCCCAAAAATTTATTCCAGCAGCATTTGAAGAATTTCTGCAGAACCAGCCCCAGATCCATACAGTCAGGCAGTTCCCAAATGCAAATTCCATTGCCTTATATGGCGCGTGTGGAGCGAAGCTGGGCCCGGGCACAGGAAATGGCTGCGTCTGATTCAGTATCACAGTCAGGCGGCACTTTTTTCCTCCCCTTAAACTTCGCTCTGCTTCCCAGACATCTGGTTTTCACACCACCGCCTGTTTTCATAAAGTGGCTGAGAATGGGAATACTGAGACTGAGGCAGGTTAACCCCGTCTGTGGCAGCTCTGACCTTTTCTGATTAAAATGATGGTTTCCAAAAACAAATTGTTACACAATGAGGTCCCCTTACCTCAAATGTAGATGATCGACTAAGACATGTTTGGTGTCTGAAGTCTGCTTAGTTTTGAACTGGAGCTACAAGGCTAATGTAGCTAACAAGTTACCAGTTTAGCCTTGAATGATGAAATCATCACAACTGTCTCAAATGATGTTGAGTGAAGTCACCTCATATAGACTGTGTGATACACTGCTATCTATAAACTCACTGAAGATCGTGTCTAATAGTATTGAAAATGTATTTCTGACACTGTGTGATACTCTGTTATCTATTGTTGTGTATAAATGATAATGGCTGCCAATGTGTCCTGATATACAAAACAATGGAAAAGGTGGCAAAGTCTGCTAAGTCCATTACTTTCCTGTCATGTGTCATAGGCTGGGGTTGAGGCTGAATAAGTACTAAAATAAACTACAAACTCAGGAGGAGGATGCACGAGCAGATAAAATGAAAATAGATATTTATTAAGGAAGTGAAATAACAAAAACAAAGACTGAGACTAATACTATAAACAAAACAAAGGCAAGGCAAAAATCTAGGGGAACAACATAACATGAAGACAGAGTACTTACAACAATGAACCGTCGGGAGAGACACAAACACAGGGCTTATAAAGACATGAACTGATGACTAAACAAGACACACCTGGGACTGATCATAGAGAGGACTGCCCATATATGGGCATAAGGAAACAAAACAAGGTGCAGGACATAACATAACCACAAGATGGAGACAAAAAACAAGGAACAAAGACTGGGGAGATGTGACACATGGAACAGCTCCAAGTAGAGTTGGGCGATAGTGCAAAATGTTGTATTGTGATACTTCCGAGTTTTTTCATTATTAATACACAAAATACAACAATATTTATTATTATTATTATTATTATTAATAATAATAAAATAAATAAATAAAAAATATATAGAAATAGACCAACATTTTTAATGACTTGTAATCAACATTTTAGATGCTATGCTGCACTAAATCCAAATAAACAGGACTAATTTTACTCTCATTTAAATAAAACACACCTTTTAGAAGTGTTTTTAAGTACTAACGATGTCCGGGAAATTCTCAAAAAATTATATTGTGATTTATCATGATAATAATAATATCGTCACATTGCACAGCTCTAACTCAAAGCCCGTCATCCCGCTTATACCCTGGTTGCCACATATACAAGAATTAAGAATTAAGTCTGTTATTGTATGTTGTTGTAGTAGCTACTCTATCTCTGGTTGCCAGTGAACTGATATTTACTTTGGCTGTTATGGTTATCAAGTTTCCAGCGTAATGATTTATTTTTAACTGGATCTATTTCAAAAGTGTCAGAATTAATAGACACCAGCCAGTCAATCAGAAGAGTGTTTGTAAGAAATCGCATATCAATCATAGTAATATATATAATAACCTCTTCCCCCTCCATGCTGGACAGTGTGCAGGCCAGAGAGCTGAGGTTTGGCTGGGAGAGCTCTTCAGACCTCAGGGTGTTCTCAGCAGATTAAGAGAAAGAACAGTTAATGACGTTTTGCGTCTAAGCTAGGTTCTGATTTAGGTCCAAAACCGTTCGCTTCGAGGGATCAAGATGGATGAGAGTTCTGGAAAATGATGAGCTGTATCCATGACTCGATGTTATAACCTCAAATTACACTTTAATGAATCAATAAATCATTGATAGAGGGAAGCGTGGCACATTTGTAACAGCGACTACATGCAGAATTAAATTTTTATTATGTGTTAAATATTTCAGCTCGAGTAAAACAATGCATATGGTTACAGTAATGCAATGAAGAAACTGACCTAATTTCTTTTGTGCCCTTCAAACAAGCAACAGCTTAACTCTTTATGATTACAAGTGGATTATGGGGACTGTTTGTGGGCTCTGGACACATGACTACACACTCAAGATCCATAAAATGTGACCACTAACAATCGGCTTAAACCTCCAACTCCACTGCGGGGACCCCCAAGGAAGTTCTGCGTGTTAACCTTAGCTTTATGGAAGGTCAAGCAGTGTCCTCCTGTTAGACTTTTACTGCAAGCCTGCTTTTACTACAGTCAAACCAGATAATGTTGCTAACACTGTGCGAGAGCAAAATTATCCGTTTACATTATTCAAATGACCGATTATTGGTGCCTACTAGCCTCCATTCACCAATAGCTACATTAGCATGGCTTGTCTATTTGTTCACCAGTAAATGGTCTCAGTTATGACTGTTATTCATAACAAAACAAAATAAAACATCCATCATCTTCCACTTAATCCTGATCAGGGTTGTGGTGAATCCCTTAGCCCAGGGGTTCTGAACTGGTCTTAGCCCGGGACCCACATTTCCTTATGGTCATTAAGTCACGACCCACTTTTATAGAATACAAAGCAAACAAATTAATTTATTTTAAATAGCCTTGAGATTTCGGGGGGACACGACCGGCGGGTCAGGGTGCTGGAACATAAATTAATATTATGAATTACACTACTATTATTAAACTAACTGATAACTATTATTATTATTAAAATACATAACTTACAAATTATGATTTATATTTTACTTGTTGCTATTAATAATATACTAATAATAACTATTAAGTGTTATTAATAATAAAATAATAAAATGTATATTTATCATTAAAGAAATATTAATACATTATTACATATTATTATTAAATATTTATTTAATAATATAACTTGTATTTATTTAAATAAAACTGTTAAAAGCATGTAGCATAAAATTATCACCCAATCCTTTTCAGTCAACTTCGCTCCAACGCATTACCACCAATTTTACTCTTATGTTTGGACTGTATGGTCAACAGACCTCATTTACATAAAATTATACCTCATTTCTGAGTAAAAACAGGCAGAAATTGGCAGAGAGTGACAGCCATCTTTTGCCATCTTGCCTCTGAACATGAATTTACAGAGAAGGGTTTACGGGCAAACAAATGGTGGTTACCATGGCAACGAGTGTGCTGCCCGTGTCTGACGCTGCCTCTCTGTGTCTTTTTGTTCAAGATAAACGACAAGTACATCATCAGATAAGCTTTCATTATTTTAAATTTTTAATTGTTTTAACATTTATTTATTTATTACAAACTGTCAGCGACCCAACCAAAACGTGCCCGCAACCCACTTTTGGGTCACGACCCACCAGTTGAGAATCACTGCCTTAACCCTTCACCGGGCGCAGGGCAAGGCATTACACTATCCTAGCTAAGCCCAAGACACTTTAGAGTAGCCAATTCACCTGACCTCCATGTTTTCTTGGACTGTTGGAGACAAAACAGTGCCTTCCTCAAGTGCTTTAGTTGTGTCCTTTTGGTTCAGGGGTTCAAGTACATGGTGCCAAAGCCAGCTCCCTAACTTTGAGCCAACATATGCCCCTCATTTGCATTATTTTACTTTCCACAAGGACATGCTAACAGAAAATACCAAAAAAATGAAACCTTTTGATCTTAGAACTGAAAATCACCTCCTTCCAGTCGTAGTAGAGTTTAGTGAGACTAAACATACCTGCAAACCGCTGCTGTGTCTATACTCTCAAATCCGGCATGGTCTTAAGTGGTCCTGCAAAAGTCTGACAGAAATAGCTCCAGACTGGCCCGGAGTCCTGATGGCATGCTCTCTGTCTGAGTGGCATCAGCGCTCTGTACTGAAACTGTGGGATAATACCTCGACTTTCAACACCATACCAGGGCAGAAGGTGCCAAGGCATGGCAGCGGTGGAAAAACTCACCACACTTGGTTAAATTGTTTTTTCTCTTCCACAGAAAGTTACAAATGAAGGAGAAGGAGAACAGATTCCCACACTAAATCCAGAAACTCACTCTATTGTGTATACAGTTAATGAAATCAATGCAAGATGGCAAGAACAAAACATCCAAGTACCAAAACATTAAGCCTGACCTATTTGACAATTGTGCCAATTTATGAAATTAAACATTCTATAGTTTATGATCACTGCTTGTTTGGAATTAACATAGCTTGGGGCGTCAGACACCATGTCACACAGTTTAAGTGAGCACACCTAGCAGAGCGTAAAACCATCATCATGGGTAAAGGATGCAATCTGACTGACGCCCAAAAGGACTTGATAATAGGGTACAGTGATGCATGGTGGAGGTAGTATCTCAGAAACCACTAACTTTGTGGGATGTTCTAGAGCAGATCTGGGCATGGTAAGGCCACATCCGGCCCGCTGACTGTCTCTGACTGGCCCGGGAGCAGCACTAATGCCTGAAAACCGTCTGCTGGGCAATCCATCAGAACCGGGGATCTGCTCTTTCCATGTATCATCAGCAGTTTGGAAAAAATGGTTCTAAATAATGGGATGTAGATCCATGAACACTCAAAGAATCCTTGAGTTGAGGAATGTGTTGTAGATGGTTCCCCAAAATATGTTCTGCTGTATTTACAATGTCAAACTTGCAATAATCAAGGAACCCATTTTGCTGCTATATAGAACCATTTTCAAAAAGAACCATCACATTCCTCATCAATCTGAAGAACCCTTTGAGTGTTCATGGTTCAATTTAGAACCATTTTCTTTACTAAAGAACCCTTGAAGAACCATCTCTTTTAAGAGTGTAGAAATGGCACTTCCAATTATTCTTGAATATTGAACGATTTTATCGGTTAACTGATATATTGGTCAAGTCCTGATAAGTCAACAGCATACAAAGTACACTTCCTGTGAAAACTTTACTGTGAGCTTGGTGGTACAATCTTAGGAAAAGAGAAGAAAAAACTGGAGAAAATATAAATCATAATAAAATATTTGATCTTAAGGGTTGAAACTTGCTCATTTCAGGAATGTTTTATGGTTTATATACCACATAACGTTATAGTGTAGGGGTCTAAATCTTAAATGACATAATCTATCTCTGATTAAGCTTTGTGATTATGTATGAGGTAAGGGGGCATTGAATGGTGGTCAGATTACTGCAACATAAGCCTCAGAAGAGTTAAAAGAGCCTGCAGGATGAGGGTGGAGGGCGTTTGGAGGCACCTTTATCGTCTCCGGAGACAATGCCAGCAGGGAACAACGTAATTTAAGCCAAGATGGGAGTAGCTCAGAAAGGTCTGGCGACTGCACGGAAACTCAGCGCCAACGTTTCTAAATTCAGCCCAAACTTAGCATCTCTGTTCTGTCCTTTGCACTGTAACACATTAAATAGCACAGAGAAGTGAATCTAAGCTCAGACGACGTGGTGACCAATTATCAGCCGGGGTGCTATTTCAGCATCAGGACTTTTTCCAGGAAGCTGGATGAAGATGAATCAGTTTATCTATCCATCACTTCCTGTGTCGCACAATGGTTCCTGTTTGTCCAGGCTGCAGCAGTTTCAAGCCCTCGTTCACTTCCCTGAAATCAACAAAAGGTCACTCGGTACATCTGAAACCAGCCCGTCCACTGCAGCTTTCAGAGAAACGAAGTTCCAAATGAACCTGCATACACAGAGTCCACTACAGAATTTATTATAAACATTCCCCGGTTAAGCATACATTCAACTGCATTCCAGTGTCTAAAATGAAGTCATTTTTAAAGCTTTGGGGACTGATAACTACTGAAACCCCTGTGTGGAAGGTAACCACAGAATTGCTCCATGCGTTGCCAACCATGCCCTTCCCAAACTGAGATTTTTTCATCGCTGGATCTGATTTGGTACAATTCTGGGTGGTCCCGAATTCACTCCCAGAGCTGGGAGAAGCAAGAGCACATCTGTGACTTTGAAGGTTTATTTTTCCAGAATAAATTACCACATCTAATCATGTTTTATTTAAGCAAATTGAAATTTAAGGCCAGTCTTTTAAAGTTGAACATTGCCAGATCTGCTCTCCGCACCGATGCACTGAATTTACTCCAAAAGTGGACAAGATTTCCGCGTGCATCAACGTAGTTATTGCCCAAAGTAAGCTCATTTAAACTTAATATTGTGCCAGTAATACACAATCATTTCAAAATGTTATGACCACGGGGGTCCCCGAGTGGCTCAGCGGGCTGAGACGTTGACACTGTGACCAGAGGATCGCGAGTTTGAGTAATGCTGTTTGCCATTGACAGCCGGGGCCCGAGAGAGCAAAAATTTGAGATGCTCTCTCTGGGTGGATAGATGGCACTCTCTCTCCATCACTTTCACACTACAATGCCCTCTGGCTCGGCGTCTACTGATTGGAGAAGGCTTGTGCTTGTCTTCAACGTCTAGAGTGAGGGACATTGCAAAGTGATGGGGAGAGCCCCTAGCAGATGGGATGGGTTAATTGACCACTACTACATTGGGAGAGAAAAAAATGGCAAATACTAGATATATAGTCGATGACTAACTTAATAGTCGATGCGTCATTTTTGTTTTTGTTTTACTTTCTTTTTCTCTCCAAACTGCTGCGTCTGCCTTTCTGTCCTTGACGCACATGCGCAGTAGTGGTAACCGGGGTAGGCCGTGGATGATGTCACAGGACGTTATGCAGACAGGCTCTGCTATCATGGCTACCCGGCAACGGAGCTCAAAAGAGTGGGATCATTTTAAGAAAATGAAAGAGAAATGTGTGCAGAACTTGCCTTCCACGGCAGCACAACTGCGATGCACGAGCACCTGAAAAGGAAGCCTGTTGTGGCTGATGAAGAGGGACCGTCATCTCGGTAAGCTAAATTGCTAGTTAGCTGCTAAAATTAGCGTAAACAGACAGTTAACTTGCTGCTTACTCATATTTATAGCTGTAAAAGTTAACATTAGTGATGACGATTTGATTCATTAGCCTTAGCACACATTCATGTGTTTTCTGTAACGTTATAACAGTCATGTGTTTGAATAGCAATGCTAATGTTTTCTAACGTTACGTTTCAGTGCTACGTTTACACTTTATGCTAAACAGTTAAATAATTGTTTGTTGCAACAAGCTGCATATTTCATTAAAGGTTTAATGAACTATAGTCCTAATTGTTTTTATTTTTAGTTAGCATATAGCTGAAATCTAATGACGGTTATATAATAGCAGCTGCATTCTAGTGCGATAAGCTGTATGTTTTATATTCAATTAGCATATGATCTGATTAGTCGACTAATCTTAAAAATAATTGGTGATCAGTCGACTATAAAAATAATCGTTTGTAGCAGCTCTAATACTAGAAATAAAACAAAATAATAAATAAAAAATAAAAAATTATGACCTCCCCTGGTTTGGAATGAACTTGGACCTTGGACCAGATGCCACGTTACAATATTTGCTGCACACCAGTCAGTTGTAGCAGAGTGTACAACCATCGTCATGGGTAAAGGACGTGATGTGACAGAAGTCCAAAAGGGCCTGATAATAGGAAGCCGTGAAGCATGGTGGAGGTAGCATCTCGGAAGCTGCAAACTTTGTGGGATGTTCTAGAGCCGCTGTAGTGAAGGTGTACTGAGAATGGACTTCTTATACATTGACTGGGCCCAATGAAGCAAGACTCAACTTGACCAGGATTAAGTGATTAAAAAGATGGATGGATGGAATAATAATAATAATAATAACTCTAAAAGGTTTAAAAAACACTCAGAATGTGACTCCGTCTCTACACTGATGAAGACAATAACAGATCATGTTTACTGTATGGACCACTAAGTGACCAAACCACAAAGCCTATGACAGCCTATTTAGAATCAATCACAGTCGCCCATTTGCTTCAGACCTCTCTATTATGGTCAGACCGCTTGGTATGTCTTAATGAGAACAGCCAATCGCTAATGCATTGTGGGCATTTGATGCAAAAAGTTCCCTAAACATCTGCTTGAGCCATTCCGGTTCCACACAACTCACAGCCTGCGGTCTTCAGTAAATGTCCTCCTTTAACAGATAGTCAACATGAAAACAGGACCTCCCGAATGAAAGGCGATGAGGATATGAAAGTGTACCAGCACTGGAAAACACATCAGACGTGTGTGTGGAAGAATGTTTAAGGTATTTACACACAGACCAAACATAATGGTCTGGTTCCGCAGAGAGAAAACATGGCTGAATGGAGGGAACAGGTCCGGAGTGTGGCGCAGATTTGCTGGAGACGGAGGGGCAGATGTGTTTTCTCCAGAAACACTTTAAAGACCTTTTCAGGATGGCTGTCTTTATAGGCTCTTGATGATGTGGGAGATATCTCGGACCTTGACAGCAGAAAGGAAGAGAAAGGCTTAGAGGGAGACTGGGAGAAGGTAGTCATTCCAAAGTCCAAGAACGGGAGGACATTGAAGAAACATCGCAGAATCAAAAGCGAGGTGAACGGAATGTGAATACAATTTTCCTGGCAAACAAACTCTTGAATGGAAATGCAAAGAAAGAATTTACTTCCAGCTCATCACGGAGAACTTTATTCCTGCCAATTTGCAGACCTTGGAAGAGGGAGGTGATTGTGGTCTCGTCTTTCTTCTGGTTGACGTTTGCAGAAACAAAAACTAGTATGAAGCCTTCACTAAACTATAAATTTCCAATCATATCGCATCAGGATCACCGGCTAAAAGGAATTGAGGAAAAGCTTAAAACAATACATCAGCTGACCAACAAACTGCAGATACTGAAGTTATTAAAACACCAATATTTCTGATTTATCTGCATTGTATAGAAATGTAAAGTCTAATATGAGAACTGCTCATTTGTCCTGAACTACACAGCATTTTGAATTGAGGGTTTCTAATAAAATATAGCCTATGACTAGGCCTAAACTGTGTTTGAGCTCACAGAAGCTAAGCACAATTACACATAGAGGTGGGTAATCCAGGTCCAGAATGTAAAAATCCACCCCAGGATTTTGTTTCAACTGTCTTGTTGGTTCTGATGCAGATATGCTACAGTACAGCCACACATGAAGTAGGACCAAAATCCTGGGTTGGATTTTTACTTCCTGGAACTGGATTACCCACCGCTAAGACTTCTTAGTGCACTACAATTGCTATAGTGAACGTCTTATCACAGATACATTTTGATACAATAATCAACAATTATGACTGACTGTGGCCAACACGAATATCTCACCGATAATGTAAACGAACAATTTTAATGTAAATAATGTAATATAATGTAATATGGCCAACAGAGGGCGCTGTGGAGTCTAGAAGAAGGAAAATTTCCACTTAAAGCTAAAAGTAGGACACAAAATATCAGTTGGAATTATCAGCCATACTTTCACTTTGACACTAATAACAGTATTTTTATTCATTTATGAGCAAATAATATTTTGGCTGGTAATATATCATTCATCCCTAGCTGGAACCTAAATTTCTATGAATTATAAATTTCTCCAAGCGACAAATCGAGTAAACAAACTGACATGAAACATTATATGATAAACTATGTTTTACCTGCATCCTGTGCCATGTACGACAAAACACCATCTAATGGACTGAGTGTTTGCTTTGCTCCGTGATAAACATCACACACGTGACCTACAAAGCACCCGATGTACTACAAGAACACTGCATTAATAACTGTTGCCTCATAAAAGCGCCCCGTCTAAACAAATTTCCTCCACATTCACAGAGATACACGATGACGGCTGGGCCTTTTTACTAGCCCACATAAGAGGCTCCTAACGAGGCTGTTAATCAAAGGCAGGCATGTGTGGGGACTTGATTAAACTAAACAGAGCGTCTTGCCTCCCGTCAGCTGTCTGCTTGTGGCCTGGCTTTCTGAAAAGTCCTCCCTGACTTTGGCTCCAACGCCCTCCGCCAGTACCAGCCTAACAATGGGCAGCGCTTGTGTGAAAACAGAAACGCCCTGTACATTAGAACAGGAATGGAAGGGCCAGTTGGACTAGTCCTCCAGGGTGGTGCTGGAAAGTGCCGCTGTTGTGTGGTCAGCTTTTATGCCTCAAAACTTTTAGTGGAGTTGCTTTGTTAAATCTATCAATTTGACGATTCTCTGAATGACTAAACTGACAAACTGAAGCACTGCAGCTTTTCTCCTTTACTCTAAACCACCTGAATGGTGCCTAGGGGTGATGGGCACTCAGGTGATATGAACAACTTACACTCCTATAGTGTGTGATTCCTTAAGAGCATCAAGTGAGACAGACTAGACTTAGACGACTCTCCAGTGATGTTGCCTGTTATCATTAGTCTCAGCGAACGGCACATTATTATTATTATTATTATTATTATTATTATTAATAATAATAATAATAATAATAATAATTTTTTTATAGGGCACTTATTTCAGAATAATTTTTCTCTGTAATTTAACTCACACTTGAATATTTTCTTCTCATGCTCAGATTGGTCACAGCTGCTATTAAAAGGGAATTGTGGGTAATAGGGTGCTGCTTTATAGTGGACCTCTCTGAAAGGCTTAATAAAGGCGCATACAGGGCACTCATGAACACTATTTAGACTGGCAAAAGAAATGGGCAACCTCTACTGTGATTCACAATTCTCTTATTTTATAAAAATACAAATGCTTCAGTCGGTTAACTGGGATGTTTTTAAATGGAAATGGTGCATATTAATAAGTTTACTTAGACTGGAGGAGGGGCCAAAGTTGGTCAAAATGTCTGCTATTGGACAGTACAATCTAATTCATATCAAATGTATATGAATATCAGTTATTGTCCTTCATCAGCATCTTACGTTGGCTTAGCTTTGCTATGTGATGACTGCTGGAGGTTTGGGAAGAGTGACATCAGTGTAAGTAAGTATACCCTCTGCTGTACAGTAACAGGAGGCCGGGGCTGACTGCGTGACTCTCTGTGGTCTGAGCTGCCTCTGTATGTGTGTTACTGACGATGGCAGTCGGGGAAAAGTAAACAGGGTTGTACTCAGGAATGCTGCTGGTTAAAGGCTCTTACTCACAGCCAACGGGAAATGGGCGCTGGTGAGAGGAGAGGTGCCCCGGAACGCCCCTCTGAGTAATGAGTAATACCCCTCTGAGAACTCCCTTCAACAGAGATGCACTCAGACAGAGATCACACCACAGCATCCCTGCTCCAGGCCTGAGGAAGCCCTGCACTGCACATTTTAGTACAGACCTAATAGACCTGATTCAGCTCATCTGCTAATGAAAAAGGCCTTTGTGCATTTTAACAGACCGGGCTGATATTTGATACTGCTGATATATTGCTCTGATCTGTATTAGAAGCAATGATGAA
>BRDA01011960.1:23817-35766 GCA_036984385.1 Crenuchus spilurus
GCTCTGGTATGTTGCATTCATATTAACCAGTCCTGACTAGCTTTCAATCATCATTAGCACTGTTAGCATTTTGGGCGGTGTCCTTTTAAGAGATGTAGACGTATTAGTCTTTCCAATTTTTTTGTTTTCAAATATGGTTTTGCAATATACTTATACGGCCTGCTGGTGAAAAGGGAAACAGACTATAAAAAACAAATCGCGCCGTAAACACAGTTTCTATGCAGGATGCCACAATGGAACCTTTAATGGTTCTTCCTTTAATACGTTTCTCAGAAAGAGAAAAAGATTTCATGCTTTCGGTAGCACAGTCACATCTGCTCATGTTTGCTTTGGGATGATATGAACAAAGGCTGCAAACCATTAGGCCTGGGCTAAACAATCAGAATCAGCTGGCAAACACAAACTGCTGATGCTTTAAAAAATACTTAGACTTAAAGGGCCCATATGAAGTTTTCCTGACTGTTCTGAAATAAACAAGCTTGACTGATCTGAACACTTTCAGAGGCTCACCTACCCATTCAGTCTATCCATGGAAACAAGCGTGCAGAAACAGCCTGTTTCAAATTTAGCATTTTTGTGATGTCACAAAAAACAATGCATTTCCACCAATTCAGACAAGAGCCGTAGTTCTGCCCATTCACAATTTTTTTAACCCCCTGGAGTCTGAGGGTATTTCAGACACTCTGATGTAGTCTGATTACAAATTACACACATCTAAAATTATTTTCCCCAAAGTGTTACACAGACTTTAGTTTAGCACAAACTCAGCAACAACAGAGTCAAAACAGTAAGAGTGTCATAAATCTATATTCTGATTAAATCTGCTCTAAACATAGACTTTCCAAAAACCTGTTTTCAGATGTGCTGATATATTGTGAAAACACTCTAAACATTTCTAGCCAAGACTTTTGAGCTCACAACTGAATAAACAGAGGTGTTGGCTACACACTGCTCATTACAGTTTTTAGACATTGTATGTGCTTTTATTTCTAAAGCTTAACAAATGTGAGGTGACACTCCGTTTTCCTCAGTCACTAACCCTACATTGAATATTCAAGAAATAGGCTTTGTTCAGGTAAGAGCTCATTGTTTACACACATGCATGGACTGCTTATCCACCAATGTAATGTCCAGAATTAGCATGTCATTATCATATGAATGACAGATCACATGAGTGGGCAGAAAATAAAGCGCAGCTGTCTGACTCGCGCTGAAAAACGTGTCTCTCCTTATTTATGCTCTTCTCACAATTATCTAAAAATATGTTTCAATTCACTTTGTTTTAGCACTTTCGTTAATATACCATCAGCCGAAGCAACAACTCCAGAAGGTTTGAGCAAAAATACAAAGCAGCTAATCAGAACAGAGATCATTTACATATACGCTCTTAAAGGCACAGTAACACAAACTGCCGCTTTCATTCTAAAGCAAAAAAAGAAGAAAAAAAAGTCTTACAAAAATAAACATTTTTGGTACATAAAAATTATTAATGTAGAACATGAGCCCTTTAACACCGAACTGATGCTTAAAATGTGTGATCCATTAGCGGTGTTGCTACATGAACAAATCAGTTAGCGTATTCACAACTGTCCAAACAAAAGTCTGTTTGTTGTCCGTGAGCAAACATGATCTTGCTGGGCCGATGAAAGGCCGCCTGGTGTATATCATTCATGATCAAAGCATTTGATCTGCTTTGCTTCGTTGGCTAATAGGAGACATTTGCTGATGGAACAGCTTGAGCTCTGGAGCTTCCTGATAACCCTCAGGATGAGGAGCTGAGCTAAATGTTCTGGCTTTATTTTATATAACACAGGTGATGTGCTGAGAAACTGTTCAGTCAGACATGTGTTGACTTTTAAAATAAATATATAATAGTGCACTTCCAAATATTAGAATATTGTGAAAAGTTTATTTGTGTTCATAATTTAACTCAAAAAGCTAAACGGTCATATATTTAATATTCACTACAGGTAAAGTGGCACATTTCAAGTCTTTTTGTTTTAATGTTGATGATGTTTGAATAGTAATTAATTCATAAAACAATAATGTGATTGCTTTTTGACTAACAGACTGGGCTATTTAGGTGACTACTGAGTTCCAGTGTATGTTAGCCATGTTAGCCTTGCAGCTCCAGTTCTAAAATAAAGAAACAAAATTTGGACTCCAAACTAGGGTGACCAGACGTCCTCTTTTCCCCGGACATGTCCTCTTTTTGAGACTTAAAAAGAATGTCCGGGGGGAATTTCACATTCGTCCGGGATTTTGTTGTACTCGAGAAGCATTTCGTTCACAAACTAGTCTCGCCTTCCTCCTATTCCGTTTGGTTCGTTTGAGTGAGATGGAGACCCAGCTGAAATCCAAGCCGGGTTCCTATAGGCTGCCACAAGTTCATGATTGGCTCTGCCGTTTCTTGCTAACATGTGATTGGCCGTCGCTGCTGTCACTCCCTCAAATGGACTCTGGACTGCAATTTGGCCGGCAGTCCGTTTTCACCTGTAAGTTATTAACGTGTACAGCGTTTGTTCTGCCTGTAACGTCAGCCTCTAAGTGTAACTATTATCAAAACAATTCAGAATTTCTGCTTATTTTTACTAAAAAATGAGGTATAATTCTGTGTAAATAAGATCTATTGACCATACAGTCCAAACACATGTGTAACATTGGTGATAATGAGCTGAAGTGAAGTTGGATTGGGTGATAATTTAATGCTACATGCTTTTAACAGTTTATTATTTATAAATAATATGTAATAATGTATTAATATTTTATTAATGGTTAATATTAATTTTTATTATTTTATTATTCATAATAATGTTTAATAGTTATTATTAGTATATTATTAATAGTAACTAGTAATTATTAATAAAATATAAATCATAATTTGTCAATATTTATTCATAATTAATAATAATACAATTTGTGTTCAAGCAACAAAAAAATGTATTTGAACATGTAATACATTATATCCCCCCCCGCTAAGGTGTCCTCTTTTTCATCACCTCAGATCTGGTCACCCTACTCCAAACATCTCTTGACCAATTAATTACATTTGAAGTAAGTAGAAACTTCTTATTTTTGATTAGATGATTTCTTCACAGATACAATCCTGAGAAAACTCATTTCTGATAAAAAACAGCATTTTAAAAATGTAATCCACATTGTTGGTAATATATTCTTAATATAATGTCACAGAAGTGATGTGACGAGTGATACCTGCCACTGTCGTCACTCAAAATCTGCTATTCTCTACAATAAACCAACTCTCCCCAGCCTAGTTCTCTAGAGAAAGCATTAAGGCCATAGCTCTGTCTGATATGAGAGAGAATACAGTCTGTATACCGTTTGTGTTAGTCAGTGAAGAAACATGGAGTTTAATGGTTTGGCTAGAAAAACTGCCACCATGTTCGCTTCCAGAGAACGGTTGCTCCTAAAACAGGGGCAGAGCCAACAGTAACAGCTATCCATACAGACCCCATCGAACAAAGATTCAATAAGTAAGGAAAAGAGAGAGATGAACATGACTGAACTCATCATGTTTGCTGCTAAATGAGGCGCTCACAACAGCCTCCTCTGGGGTTAATAATCTTTGTTCAATTCCAAAAACAAGCTCTAGGCTTGAACTGGGTATGATCTTTAACATGTACAGAAAAACTGCTTCCAATAATGTTTAACTTGGCAATTAAAAAGCTTCAGAATTAATAAAAATTCACAGATGTGAAAGCAGACTTCTTAATAAAGAAGACTTGTCGCTATGATGATATAATTACATGATCCCAAGTATTTGTGATTGTTTATATGAGCTCAGGTGCTGTAACACCTTTAGGGGGCAGTATTGAGTAATATGTGTTTATATTAGAGCGTTGTTACACCTTTAGGAGGCAGCAGTGAGTAATGTTTTTATATGAGCTTAAGTGTAATAACACCTCTAGATGGCAGCAGTGAGTAATGTTTTTATAGGAGCTTAAGTGTAATAACACCTCTAGGAGGCAGCAGTGAGTAATGTTTGTTTATATGAGTTTAAGTGTAATAACACCTCTAGATGGCAGCAGTGAGTAATGTTTATTTATTTGAGATTAAGTGTAATAACACCTCTAGATGGCAGCAGTGAGTAATGTTTGTTTATATGAGTTTAAGTATAATAACACCTCTAGGAGGCAGCAGTGAGTAATGTTTGTTTATATGAGCTTAAGTGTAATAACACCTCTAGATGGCAGCTGTGAGTAATGTTTGTTTATATGAGCTTAAGTGTAATAAGATGGTAATATCTGATGGTAGAGAACAAATAATGAAAATGTGCTAATTGTCATTAATTACAGGACAATTAATTAATTAATAGTTACAATATAACACTAGGCTTATAAAGAAGCTGAACTAATCCACAGTCTCTTGGTAGAGTAAAGCAAAGTGCAATGAGCAGGTTTTGAGAATGTGTGTGTTGTTAGGGGAGCACCACACACCTCCCTGCTGGAGACCTTAATGTAAAACACATGCTGCCATACTGACCTACTATTCAGCATCTGGAGAGAGAGTGAGAGAGAAAGAGAATGAGAAAGAGAGAGAAGAGAGAGGGGGAGAAAGAAAGAATAGAGAGAGAAAGAGGCACAAAGAGAAAGAGAGAAAGCGAGGGGGGAGAGGGAGAAAGACAGAGTGAGAGAGAGGGAGAAAGTGAGAGAGAAGGAGAGAGAGGGATAGATACAGAGAGAGAGCGAGAGATAGAGAGAGAAAGAGAGAGCGAGCAGAAACTACTGTCTGCTGCCCCAGACAATCATAGTGACTGATGACTTCTTTTCAGACGAGCCAAACAGTAAAGTTCTCTCTGCTCTCTGAACTGCCTTTTAGTCTGAATAAAAAAGTTCAAAGTGCACCAACAACAGGACTTTATCAAAAATAAGAGAGCAGATATTCACATTTATTGCCCTAAATGCATTTTTGCATCTCCATTTTTGTCAATTTCCTTTAATCACCGCAGCATCCCTTTATATTCTGAACGCTTCATTATGAATAGACCAACAGAAATACTTTAAAAATAACTTTAAACAAAATCTGATCATATTAACCTGCTTTAAAAGTGTTGTGGCACCTGTTCATCAACAACAAATAAACAAACAAATGTGTTATGACAGCCTGGGAAGTATTCCACAAAGCAGGATTTCTAAGTTAATTTAACCTCAACGTCAAGGATGTTTTAATAGGAACGTCCTGCTGTTCTCTTCCCATTTGACAAATCTGACTTATTGACAGCTACGTGTTACTCTGTGGTTAAAACAGCAATCATGAGCTGTTGTTGTTTCTTGATAATTGACTAAAATGAGTTTACTTTTATGATACATGCCGTTTAGTTTCCTAGAAGAACTGCTGGCATCCATGAAATGCTCAGAAAAGTATACCCTTATGCCATTTATCACAATAATGATAACATATAGTGCTGGGCGATAAAACGATATCGATTTTTTTTACGATAATATTTCCGAAAATAGAATTCAATAAGCACTAACGTTCATTTCCATTTCATGTCTAAGCAGCTTGACAGTGAGTTCAGAGTCTAATACTGCTGCTTGTTAGCTCCTCCTCACCAGCGCCGCTAAAATGCACTGTTGTGTTTAGAGGTTGCTGTGTGTTCGTCTGTTTGTATGAGAAAGAGAAGGAGGGGCTCACTGTGTGTGTGTGTGCGCGCGCGTCAGCCCAAGTGCTAGCATTAGCCTGTTAGCTTGGCTCTCTAGCCTGTTGTTATGTTGGAGTGGCTGTGGCCGACAGCAATCATTGCAAGTTTCAAAAATAAAGCAACGACTGAAACGTCTTTCTCGTCCATCCTTTCAATGCGTCCAGCCGGACGCTACAATATTACGTTCTGGCAATAAACAATTTAATATTTAAAACATTTCATGTATTTAGGCTGATGTTTTTAGAAAGATGTTGTTTAAAAACTATGATAATGTTAGAAAATTTTATATCGTGATAATTATCGAGATTGATCAATATAGAAAAATTTATCATGATAAAATTTTTGGCCATATCGCCCAGCTCTAATAACATCATTCTACTGGCCTTCACTCTAACAGCTGATGACTTGACATGAAATCTGAGTACCTACTTGGGGTCTAGCCATCTGCATCCTAACCCATACTTTACAATGATCTCAAACTGAAGTCTGTAATCATACAAAGCTCAGTAAAAATCAGTTGTTACTATTAGGTGTTTAAGGTGGTAATAACTTCAGGCTCCTGCAGATGGCGCTGAATGAAGATGATCAGGCTATAAATACCTGAGGTGTGTGTGATGGGATTCATAGATTGACAGGACGTGGTACAATGCAGTGCAGTCTCATTCAATGTGTGGAAAACGGGCTGCAAAGTGTGAAGGAAGTAGCTGAATTTGCAGGTGTATGGAAGCTTTACACTGGCATTGTTACCACTGCTGGTAGACCTGTTTGACTGTATACTTCCATACACCTGCAAATTCAGCTACTTCCTTCACACTCTGAATCACTCCTTTATTAGCTACTTTAGCTACTTCCCCAACACATTCATTGCACTGTACCACCTCTTCTCAATCTATGAATCCTGTCGCACACCCCGCAGATATTTATAGCCCTATCAACCTTATGCAGCGCCATCTGCAGGAGCCTGAAGTTACTACACCTTAAACAAGCAAGGTGTCTTAATTTGTTTTGTCCAGGGAGCTTACAATCCAGTACAATAATGATATAATCATCACTGCCTATCTCTACCCTCTCCCTGCTAGAAACTGGTGAAATACCTGAACCTACCTCAGGTATACTGTCTTCTATTGGCACTCATGCCACTCTTCCAAACTGATCTGAAACTGAAACGCATGCAGTTATGTGCTAAGCCACTGACTTTGTCATGACATACAATGCTTAGCTCAGTCGTCAACAATCTCATTTTGCATTTGTATAACAAAAGCAGACGACTGAATATAATTTGCTTGGCCAAATGTCTAGACATGCTGTGTTTGGATATACGCACTGATCCTCGGTTTGTCACAGCTGGGATTGCTCACGAGACCCGTCCCTAATGTGGGATGTGTATTTATATCAGACGTGGACATTACTGTTACCTCAGAGTTAGGAAACCAGTCCATTTCCTCTGGGCTGTCATGAATGAAATGAGGACTATCATCGAGGAAACGCCAACGCAGGACTGTAGTCAAAACAATAACATCTCAAAGCTCCACTCAGTTGGCTTTGAGTCCACGGCTGCCATCTTTACAGTGATTCAAACCAGTGCTTGACTGGACGTTTTTGTAAAACCAGACTATCGACTTTTGAGGAACGAACAACATGTACATCTCTCCATCACCACGCAGACTCTACGTCAGCTTCTTTTGACCTTTTTTTCAACTGAGAGGTGATGGAGGGTGCTTATTTTGATTACAGCAGATGTAAAACCATTTGTAGAGCATCACCTGCCCATTACATAAAGAAGCGCTCAGGCTCTCGTGGGAAAAACCAGTTCTACAAATGACAAAACACTCAAAGCATCTGTTCAAAGCATGGACGAGATGACTAGACTGGCTAAACCTGTTCAACAACAACTCAGAGAGACTAAAAATATGAAATAAAGCAAGAAACAGTGATGACAAAAACAACGCAGCAGTTTTAATCAGCATTTCAGACATGAGAGGAACACATTATCATCTGGTAAGTGAAATTAAAGCTCAACAAAAGCTACAAACCTGACATTTCTCATTCAAAACCCACATGCCAGGAGAAATGAAAGTGAATGTTTTTTAGGCAAATGAGCCCACGTACTTTCCATACAGACACAAAGCACATCCTTAACCTACATGTTTACATGTTTACAAGACAACAGCTTCATTTATACACTGAAGACAGCTCCAGACGGTGCTCTTTAAGTGCCCGTATCTTTCATTTTTCACTCGAGGCTAAGAAGAGGTCAATGAGAGTCTGCCATTACTCGAGGCTGACTTCAGAAGACACAGAGAAGCAAGTGAAGCCATTATGTAAAACCTGACACCTGGCTGAGGGCGTTTTCTCCAGTTGCCCGAGTGTAAAATTCACTGAGAACCCTCACAGGCCTATAAGCTCAGGTTTCTCAGGCACTATACAAGTACACTGTATGTCCAATTGTTTGTAGACACCTGTTCATTCAATTCAAGGCATTTTAGGATCACAAACTGCACCCTAACTCATCCCAGAGCTGTTGGTTGGAGCTTTATCACCCCACAGACCAAGTCCACTACTTCAGACTAATCACAGGGGCTTTTTACACCTGTACTGGTTTGGTATTGGCCCATTCTGTGCTTTGTAGGAGCAAAACGTGTGGATGTTCAGTGTAACTTAGAGCATAAAACTAGTGTAAAAGGTCTCATATTCATATTATAAATGAATAACATAGTTATGTCAGTGTTGTTGTGGGTATAATTGCTATAATTTTGGCTCATATACAAGCCAATTATTCATGTAGTGTGAAAACGAAGGTACATGGAGAACATCAACAGGTACACAATATAATTTTAACCTCTTAGGATGTACTGGTATGGGCAGTTGGTGGTCAGCATGTTTGTCTCGCAGTACTGGGTTCTTGGGTTTTAATCTGGATGGAGTTTCCATGTTCTCCCCATGTCTGCATGTGTTTCCACACACAGCTCAGGTGAATTGGTTACTCTAAATTGCCCTGGTATGAGTGGGTGTGTGTCCAACAATGGACTGGCACCATGTTCTGGCTTTGGCAAAAATAGAATTGCATGCCCAACAACTTTTGAAGTGGTATCTCAGCACCACCCTGAACTGGATTAAGTGGTAATTTCCATTCCTGGTTCCTCATTCCTAACCCTACTCGAAGAAGAACTCCAATGTATGGAACTTTTAAGATACACAACTGACGCTGTAGGACCTTTAATACTTTGTTTACATTGTTTATATCTGGTTTGACTACTGTACCTGTGCTGTACCTAGACTATCAAAATAAAAGCTACTGGGTCATCACTGGGTCAGGACTGTTCTCACTGTGATGGAACCCTGCAGGTTCTGTCTTCAGTAGCTTTAGTATAAGATTGGACCATCACTGGATCAGTACCTTTCTATCTGTGGTGGAACCCTATAGGTTCTGTCTTCAGTAGCTTTAGTTAGAGAACATAACAGTACCAGACTGGACCATCACTGGGTCAGTACCTTTCTCTCTGTGAAGGAACCCTGTAGGTTCTGTCTTTGTTAGCTTTAGTAAGAGAACATAACAGTATCAGACTGGATCATCACTGGGTCAGTACCTTTCTCTCTGTGGTGAAACCCTGTAGGTTCTGTCTTCTTTAGCTTTAGTTAGAGAACATAACAGTATCAGACTGGACTATCACTGGGTCAGTACCTTTCTCTCTGTGGTGGAACCCTGTAGGTTCTGTCTTATTTAGCTTTAGTTAGAGAACATAACAGTATCAGACTGGACCATCACTGGCTTGGTACCTTTGTTTCTGTGATGGAACCCTGTAGGTTCTTAAAGCTACTAATATGATCATTTCTCCTGGAAAACGTTTTAAGATACAAAACAGGACCTTGTTGGACTTTTAAAACGTTGATTACGTTGTTTATATCCGGCTTGACTACTATACCTGTGCTTTAAACTGAAATAAAAGTGATTAAAAGCGTTTTATTATAGATAGAGAAGTTTATAATAAGCTTTTCTATGTCACTCATAACAAAAACATATGAATTGCAAGTGAGTACGCACAGAAAAAGTCGTAGAAATGTGTACATATGCTAAGTGAATCAGTGTAAACTCAGCTAAAGGTAACGTAACGTTTACTCACCATAATGAACTGCTGTTGTCAGACTCAAACAATCCCCTTTAAACAGTCCGTTTTGTCCTGACTTCACCGAGTAAGTTATCCTCCCTCTAATATCTCCCCTGTCGATGTTTTCTGAGGAGGTCTGAGAGCAAAACCGGTGTGAAAAAGCTGAAAACACGGAAAGTTTCTTCTCCTCAGTACCTGCCTCCTGACCGCTCCATGCTACTGAGCTTAGCAACGGCAGCGCACGCGAACTCTGTCCACCACCCGTATTCAGACAAGCCCCGCCCTCTCGCGCTGTGATTGGCTAATAGTTCATACTCACTCGCTCTGCAACGTCCCGCCCTCCCGCGCTTTCTCAACTGTACACTTACTGTCCAGTTCTACAATTACACACTGTAGTGCATCGGTTTCTCTGTATACTCTGTGTTCAACCTGTTCTTCCGAGGTCAGGTACATCATTCTCAGCACTGCAGTGACACTGACGTGGTGGTGGTGTGTTAGTGCGTGCTACAGCTGATCAGACAGCAGAGCTGTCACTCCTGGAGTGAAAATAGTGCAGCCAACCAGACAACAGCATCAGGACTAGAGGACCAACACACACTGTTCTGAGCTGCTTCCTCTGATTTAGGTAGGTGTGTCTGAGTGGACAGTCAGTGTTTAACATCTAGAGCATCTCTAGTGTGGTTTACTCAACACAGACTAACACACCACCACCACATCAGTGTCACTCAGAATGATCCACCACCCAAAAAATGTTTGGGTCCTAACCATTAAGAACAGGGTGAAAGGAGGCTAATGGACTATTTCACAAAGCAGGATTTCTAAGTTAGTTTAAGCCTAACATAGAGAATGATCCTAACTCTAACGCTGATGCCCTCATTAAGCACCCCAGGTTTGAGTCATGCTGCTTGCTTGCCATCTGCAGCTGGGGCCCGAGAGAGCAAAATTGGCAGTGGTCTGTCTAGGCGGGTAACATGGTGCTCTCTCCCCATCACTACTAAGTAATTTAGGCTGGCTCAGGCGTCTGCCAGTCAATATGTCAGAACTGATGATCCTGCGCTTTCCTCTGAGCGCGCAGGCTGCCTGACTGCAATGTTTTGGTAGTAGTAGGAAAAGAGGCAGAGCTTCACTTCACATTCATAAGAGGAGGCCTGTGTTAGTCTGCACCCTCCTAGAGTCAGAGACATTACAAGTGATGGGGAGAGTCAATGAATGGGCGGGTCAATTGGCTGCTAACACATTTGGGGAGAAAATTAGGTTAAAAAAATATTATTAGAAGTATATTTTTTTATATTATTAGATTTTTTAGAGTTTGAGTAAATTACTATTCAAACAGTATCAACATTAAAACAAAAAAAGCTTCAAATATGTCATGTGCTGAATATAAAATATGACCATTTACCCTTTAACACAAACGAATGTGTCCTAGATATTCTAATGTTTGGAGATGCTCTATTAAAGAAGTAAACAAACAAATAAACAAACAAAACAAAAAATCAATTGAAAATGCAAGTCTTGGTCTAAGTTTAAAGTTTACTCTATTTTTTTTTATTTAGTATATCTCCACAGAAAAGCTCTGACCAATAGAATGGGACAGCATTACATGAGTGGAAGGTTGTCTGATGTGATGAAGCTTCTTTTAAAACTTTTAAGATAAGTTAGAGTGGAGTTTGTGATAAAGCACTGAAAATCCAACATCAGCACCAGGCCTTCCTAATGCTCACATGGCTGAATACAATCAAATCCACATAGCAATGTCCCAAAATCCAGTGTAAATCATTTCCAGAAGAGTTGAGGCTCTTACTACAGTAAAACATTACTCTTCATGTACATGTCGACAAACTTTTGGACATAATGTATATGACTATAAACTAAATCCCCATTTAAACACTGAGACTGTCACCCAAACTGATGTCAGTTATTAATGCAACTGATGTAACTACATGAAGGATAAAAACAAGCCAATGGCGCCATCTGTTGGTACGAACATGTGTATTCAGCCTAAACACCAGTTTCCACCAGAGATGGCACATCACGTTAGCTCAAAGGATGCACTTGTGGTTCTGTGGTCACAGTTCTCATTTTTGTCATTGCAAAAGATGTATATCAGTTCCCCTTCTTGTATGAGTATGACTCAATCAAGAGTAAGTCACAATGGATGGATTTGTCCATTCAACAAGGCTC
>BRDA01011962.1:15579-48852 GCA_036984385.1 Crenuchus spilurus
CATTCAGTTTTTATTCACAATTTGTTTAGTGTCCCAACTTTTTTGGAATCTGGTTTGTATATATATATATATATATATATATATATATATATATACACACACACTATTACTAAAACATATACTTTTACTTGTAAACCATATTTCATTATAGTGCATTCATATAAACATAATCAAAGTAAAATGTAAGTAGAATTACTTGTTTTATAATATGCTGATATGTTCAATTTGAGGAAGAAAATCTGATTCCAGATGTTCTCCTTTGTGCTCTTAAATTTAATTCTTGTAATATTATTGGTAAAATGGATATTTATTGTAATATATAAGTGTTTTTGTAACATATATACATTCACAATCCATATGTAGAGCTTAAGGTTTTACAGGGTGTATATATACACTTTTTCACACCACTATATATATATATATACCATTAATTATGTTAATTATATATTTAATTATATACCATTAATTATATATTTAAAAAATAAAATAATAAGAAATAAACAGCGATTCTGAACATTTGCATATACAACACACAGCAGTACTAGAGGCTACACAAGGGCACAGTGCCAGCGGGCATGGCATTAAGGTGGCTGGCATGTGCAGCATCAGAGGGGCCATTTTATAGCACACACACACATGCGAGCATGCACACACACATCCTGATTATAGCAGGCTGATTGTTTTGGAAGGCGTGTTGAAGGCCTGTGGAGTTTTACAGTGGCCTTTAAATGGGTCTAGATGCCTGTGCTCAGCTGGGGACCATTAGGGTGCACGTTATCCAAAAAATGCCGGGGCAATTATTTCACATGCGGGTTTGTTCTCCGTGCCTTTCCGCTTACACACACACACACACACACACACACTTACACATAAGACTGTTCACACACAGATACAGATATACAGGTTTAAATACACACACATGCCTGCACTTAAACATGACACGCCTGTTTTCTGCAATTCTGACACTGTGCCTCCTCCTGCAAAATTCAGATCAATACAGGCCCCCACGGTCCAGATAAATAAACTGTAGAGTACTGATTCAGGACAGGGTGAGCTCCAGAACATTCACTCAGGATAACTGTCCTATTCACTACAAAGCGCACTATTATTATATCACAGTCATATTCAGTGTCCAGGGCACATCTACAATCCCACAATGCAATGCAGTAGTATACAATGTACTGAAGTGGACATGGAACACCCATAATGCACTTGTGGCCTATTTGATGGAATGTTGCTATTGCCCCCAATAGATAATCTTATTAGAACCAGGATCAGCTGTAGAGTTAAGTTTAGCAGTAGCATTAAGGTTAGGACCAGTTTTCATTTTAGATTTAGCACTAGCATTAGATTAGATTAGATTCAACTTTGCCAATGTGATTTGCACACAGCTGGATTTGACCTGTGCATTAAATCCATCCATGCAGTGAAACACACACTAGTGAAAACACTAGGCTGTGGGACCACCATTAGCATTAGAGTTAGGACAAGTTTTAATGTGAGGTTTAGGACCAGCATTATAGCTAGGACAAGGTGTAGAGTTAGGTTTAGCACCAGTAATGGAAGAACCAAAAGAGGGTTAGGTTTTGGGTTTAGTATAAGGATTAGGGTTAGCACCAACATTAGTGTTAGGACGAGGATTAGGATTTAGTTGAGGTGAAGGTTAGTGGTTAGGTTTAGGACCAATATTATAATGAGGTGTGATTTTAGGACCAGTGTTAGGGTAAGGTTTTGGGTTGAGGTTATGATTAGGGGTTAGGGTTACTGACAATTACTGTTGCTGACTACTAGTTACTGACACTAACAGATCATTAGGTGAATGTAAATTAAATTTAAGGTGACCATCAACAAAAGCATCAAGCGTAGTCTTTCCAAATATATATATATATATATATCCTTTATATTCCCTGTTATACTGTTCTGTATAGTGCCCTTGATTTTCCAAAACCCTTTCTGTTTCTTGCAATAGTGTCTAACAATGGTTACCAATGGTTTTGGCTATAAAGCTGCTGGTTTACAGTCAGACAAGAATATTTTGCATTTCTAGTGACCTCTAATGGATGTTTTTTAGCCTAACATACCTCTACCGATTGGTAGAAATGAATCACATTGTCTTAAGTTCAGCACCTTCTTTGATAAGATATAGTGACTCAAATGTGCTCTACCAAATGGTTTAGCAGAAAGTTCCACTTTTAATATATGGTTACAATATAGGAAAGTTCAGGATGAAGGGACCATTTATGTTTCTTATGTTAGTGTTCTTGATTTTTCAAGATACGGATTGAATAAGCAACCTTTTCTGTTCACTACAACAGTGTTCTGTGTAAGGAAGGAATCCTGAGTGGGGGACCATCTCACTCCTGATCTTCAAATGTCTAGAACAGTGATTAGAGATCATTCGGAAGACAGTGCAATACTTGCCTCGTGAGGTTAGCAATTAGCTTTTAGCATAAAGCCTGTGGATGCGTGGGCGGGAGATGGTACCCATCCAGAGGAAGATTGAAGAGACGCGACGCGCGGGTCGCACGCGTTCTCTTTGATCTCGTTCCTCTCTCTCGCTCTTCTTCTCTCCTCCCCTGCTCGCTTGTCTGCGTCTCCCTTCAGCCACGAGCACGAATGTCATCCATCAAACCCCCCTCCAGCTCTTCACCATCAGTGGCTTGCGCCAGCCGGGTTTTAACGTAGCGACACATACTGGGGCCTGTGCCCGAACCATGATTCAGGCTAGCTGTGATGCCACAAAAAGCTTAGCTAATGCACTTTCTCTCTCTCTCTCTCTCTCTCTCTCTTACTGAGACCAGGCCAAGAGTCATAGCTCTTACCAGCAGAGAAAGTCTTTCCAGTTGTTTTTCATTGTCTGCTCACATCTCTGCCACAGGACACTTCTCTCAAGTTCCAAGACATATAACTTTACTGGCCTGAAACACAATGAATAATTGTTGCCAACAATGAAGATACCAGTGAAGATTAATGCAGTATATTACATGTGACTGAATGCTCAGTTACATATATGCAGTTAACCATTTTGAGCACCACTTTAGCCACTAGATGTTCTCTTTTTAGGTTTAATGTCATTCTGCAGTGTTGGTTCAGCTTCTGGAGGGCTTTCTTAAGGGTTTTTCAGTTCACAAGTGGTAATCATGCACCCCCATTGCATTTTCAATGAGCAGTGGCAGAAGGGTAAAGCGGGTGGAGGGGTAGGTGATGCGATAAGTGAGCTTGACCGCAAGAAATCTTTGCACATGTCACAGAGACAGGCCCACTTGTCTCAAAGTTTTTTGGTGTTGCTGCCAGAGCTGCACTGCTGTCAGCATCAACAAATTAGGTGCAATGCTGAAAAAGTTTATGTGAGAAGCTAACAAAGGCTTAAGTCCTCTAAAGAGGAAAGGTGGCAGTCAAAATGAAATCAGATATATGTAAATGACTCCTGTTCTGATTGGTTAACCTGCATTGAGCCTTATTTGAAAAGGGCTGAAACACTCCTTACAGCTTAATTATGAATGGGTGTAGCTAAAATATTGTAGGCTGAATAGGTAGATATACAATGTATATATGTCACAGATTTAAACTGTGCTTTACCATTTGCTTTGCTATTGTTGCAATCATCATAGCTACCATGCTAGTTCTGACTTTACATATGAGAAGCATTGGCATATAAAAAGTCCTTTAATGTTGTTCACTCCTCTTGCTTCGAAGCTTGTGCATTTTAGTTTAGGCCAAAAAGAGAAGAATAGTGTCATACAAACTTCACTTCATACACCAACAGATGCTGGATGTTCTAAGAAATTCAGAACTCAGTGCTCAAGAGTTCTGTTGACTTTGTATTTTTTCACTCAGGTTGTTCTTGCTACAACATTCATAGAAATAACAAGACCTTTACTAAACAACTCTGCTCCTGGGACCCTCATTCAGACCATGGGGGTGATGGAGGTGTGGCAGGATGAAGACTTATGGAGGCTCATTGAGCTGGCTTACATGCACCACCTGCTGAGGAGCGGGCTTCTGGCCAAACTACGGCACAGATTAATGTCTGAGTGGCTTTTGTGCAGCGTGGCCAAGTGGTGCTGGTGTCCAGACATGTATTTTATGACAGTGTGGCATTAGGGCTACAATGATTATTCAGCGAAGTTAACAATGGCTGAGTCTCAAAGGGCTACCTATACCCTACATAGTTCACTTTGTGAGCTATAACATTTAGGCTTCTACACCCATTATGTGTCCAACAGGGAATTTTATAGATGTGGCTGAATTTGTTAAGACATATTTTGCCAGATTGCTGCAGGAGGCATTATGTTAAGACTTATGTAGTGCACTTCACAGGGATTAAGGTGAAATTTCTGATTCCTGAATGACTGTATAGCCTAAGCAATCCCCAAGTGGTTGCTAGCTGGATGCTACAGTATCGCTAGAGATTTGCTATGGTTACATGGCTGCTAAGGTGTACCTAGATAGTTACTATGGTTTCTCTTGTGGTTGCTATGGATTCTCAATTGGTTGCTAGGGTGTTGCATGGTAACTAACTATAGTATCCCACCTGGTAGCTTGAGTGTTAGTATTGTGATAATACAAGTGGGCATAAACATTTGCACTGCAGTCTTTCTCTATGGAAAAATTGATGTATTGATGTGGTGTTGATCAGTAGAAAACTCCTTAAAAGTGGACAAAAATCGAGGAGAAAAAAAAAATTAGAAATTGGATAAGAATAATTATGATTAAATATATAAAATAAAAAGAATTAACATTTGAAGTTGCTGAAAAAGTGGGAATTTTGATGAAGAAGAAATGCAGATTTTTATTCCGAGTAGGTGTAAAGGGTATGTCATGTCTCTGTGTCCTCATGCCTTTGTTTTACTATTTGGCCACGTGCTCTTGTGCTTTGCGCCTTGTGCCCCACCCCTGTTACGCCCCTCTTGTTCTCATGTTCACCTGTGTTTTGTTTCACAGCCCTGCTCCTGCATGTTCTCTCTCTGTCTGTCTGTCTGTCTGTCTATTCGTCTGTCCGGTATTGAGTCTAACTTTGAGTCGTAAATTTAATCTGCATCTCTCCTGTGGCCTAATTTGAGTCTATGAACCCTTATCTCCCGTATGCATATACATCCAGCTCCTCTTTCTTACTTCTACATCTCTGACATAGTGGGAGCAAAAGCCACATGTGTATCTGCCCAAACGTTCTCGACCAGTGTGTATGCAATGTAAGATACTCTTGTCACCCTGCAGAACAAACGACTAACGTAACCTTTAAGAATTTGCAGTAGTTAATGCAAAATTTTCTTTTGTAAATTTGCTTAAAATGTAACTGGAAAACCTGCTTGGAATAAACGTAACAAATGAGAAGAAACAAAGAGGCCATAATAGACAGATTAGTCAATGACGTAGAATAATAGTTAATTAATCAATTAGTGAAAATCAGAATCAGTTGCAGCTCTAAGTGTATGTGCATATGCCATAGGCTAATCGTGGTCCTGAAGATCTACCACCCTGCACATCCTTAATAGTACCTGATCCAGGTAAAGACTTTAAGGGGTATCTGAACATCAACGCCAGGTGAACTCTCCGGGATGGTAGATCTCCAGGTCCAGGATTGGGCACCTTTGCTTTAGGCTGTCATTGATGTCTTCTTTAAAAGTATTTGGACCTCAAGTCTTCCTGCAGATGGAGACAGACTGGAAGACTTACAGCAATAGGCCTGCTTTCACTTACACTGGAGACAGCAATGTGTGTGTGTGTGTGCGTGTGTGTGTGTGTGTGTGTGTGTGTGTGTGTGTGGTGTGCGCTATACCACTGCTACTGCCACCATTCACGGTGGCTTAGCTGCCCCACACACTTTTTCCACTGTTATGTTTCAGATCTGTTGCCTTTCTAATATAGCTGTCTCTCTCTGTTACTGCTAGATGGATGGAAAACACTTGGCTCAGTCACTAGATGACAGAAACTGAGATGAATATGAGGCACAAAGTGCTGCAGTGATGCAAACTGGTGTGAATTAAATACGTCTGAGGTTGAACAACAATATAGCAGTTTCTCTTTTCTACTCCATCAAATATATGCACTATTCCATTACAGCTGCATTACAGATACACAGGGATGTCGTGCTAAACAGAACACATGCTTTAAAGTGGACTTATTATATCCCTTTTATAAGTTGTCAAACAAGGGGTCTTAATGAAACGTGACATTTTTTGGTCAAAAAGTTGAAGCAGGTAGATTTCGGCCAATGAGGATTAAGCACCGTTGAAGCTAACTTCAGCTTCGTATAGACAAAAATCAGCAGATATCCTGGTAAGCACCTGAATGTAGCTACTGCACCATTTAAAGTATTCAAAACCTAATTGGGAATGAGTTGGGCATAGTGCGGAACTCATCACAAAAGCAAAATGACATAGCTCAGTTCTCAGGCTATAGGTGGAGCTACTTGGGGGGGGGGTAAGTTGACTTATTACACAATAAGGGGAGCCAAATCTGAATGGCTAGTTGAATTTCATCTTTTTCATACCACAATTAACCTAAACGAGTGTTTGTGTTTATGTGGTGAAGACATTGACTACATTGTAAAATAGAGTGTTATTCTATTGAAGAGTTTTTAAATATGATAAAATATTTTTTGAAGATTTTAAAGATTTTAAGATAAACCAGTTCTAAACTATACCCTTAAGTACACATTGTAAGTTTGCTGACAATATGGGATCACTATAAAACAATGAATCCATAAACCAAGATGGCAGCTTAGCTCCATGCAATCTCAACCTAAAAACCTCAAGTTAACCAAATCATTTGAGATTAACACAGGACAGATTATAATTATATTAGGAGAATCAATATTAATATACACAGTCAGTAATGCACTCTTATTTTAATCTGCTCAGATGCTAAAATAGTTTCTCTAACATGCTAACATTCATATACACACGTCCTGATGTGTTTTAGAGACAGCAGCAGCTTTTACTGCAGGATGCCCCGTGTGTGATTTGCATGGCAGTCTGGCCCCTTGATTAGCCACCATCATCACAAACAAGACATCAGCGATGGGAGGTGAGGCCCCGTGGGCCCCCGGGATCCGCAGATCACAGCCATGCTAATGCAGGTCTGCACTGGCACAGTGCCAGGTGTCAGCCAGCCGGTGACAGGTGCACAGAGGGGGCGTGGGTGCTGCTGTGGGGGGGTGCCGCAGTCCCCGTGGCATCACCTCGGCCTTTGTTCTCTATGCTAATCCTGCGCTGGAGCATCCTCCACTGATAGGAATGTGGCTCGTTCAGGAAACACAGCTCCAGCAATGCCAGGCACGAATGTCGCAAATACACGCATGCACTCTCTGTATCTGCCTAGGGTCTCTGTGACATCGCAATGCGCCATTCTGTCTCCCTCACATCACTGAAGAAAGGTTTTGCTATAGTCCTAGCCATGTGCTTACTCCTTAAACGCTGAGGATCCACATTTTTGGCTTTTTGACTATTTTCATTTTCTCAATCTAACTAACAACACAGATTAGCTTCGTAGCGGTAGCTGAATCATATGCTGCAAAAGGAATTGCTTGACTAAACATGCTAACATGGCAATGAGCATGGAAGCTAGCAATAAAAATGACTCATAGCATCATACTAATTAACACTTACTTGCTTTAAATCTTTATAGTAAAGCTAGAGTATCAGAAGCCTAGAGTTCACTGTCTTAACACTAGCACCAATGCTAGTAAATGTAGCACATTTAGGAAACAGCTTCAGCAATGGTAGTTGTGAGCCAGGAGCAGATCTAAGTATATAAAATAGTCCTGAAATTTAATTGGCCACACTACTGGTCACTTGATAACTTGTCGACTGTGATTGTTTGTAATGACTAGGTAGCCCAGTAAAACAGCTGGCTAACTCTGGGTGAACGCTAGCTCCAGCAGCCTTCACTCACAAGGCTATGCATGAGACATGAGGTGGCTGAACCCTCTCAGAGATAATTAAATATCAGACCTCCCTCTTTTTGCCTCTGTCTCGGCACCCGTGCCGTTACAGGCAAGTTAATCGCCTCGAAATGGTGAAATATCCCTATTTTAAATGAAAGCTAAACCCTGAAACGGGGCTCTCTAAGGAGGACTTAATTGGCTGTGTGGTTTTGTAATACCAAACCCGAGAGGGTGGGGAACTTTAGAGTCAGACCACCTCCAACTCTCACACACACACACACACGTGCCATTAATCACACACATACTCTGTGTGACGGGCAGGGAGCCCCTCCTTGCCGTTTAGCGCTGTGAGCTCAGCTAGCATCGAAACGCTGCATATAATATAACAGCCGCGACTCAATTTAGCTATTTAACCTGTAATCCCTGCAATATTTATGGAAGCGTGTTGTATGTGGGGGTGTGGAATTAGGCCATTAGGCTCTCGCCATGAATACGCTGAGAGGGAAGAAGGCACTCTACTAACTGCTAGTTGACCTCTGCGGCCCACGGCGAGCGCTTTTACCAGCGCGGACAGCGGTAATTGCTGCAAATTGAATCACAGAGCGAGCGGCGATGATTCCTTAATGAGCGCTTTTATTGGCTGGCGCAGCACGCCGTGACTCGGCCTCTGGAGCGCGGTGCCGTGCGGCAGAGCCCAATGGGCCATGATCAGATGGAGATTTGTGATCCTGAGGTGGCTGATGGGTAATTTCTCACCATCACACCACACAAGCTGCTGTCGCAAAGACATGGCTCTCTGATGGGTCATTAGCATATTTTAACTTATTTATGATGGGTCTCTCTCTCTCTCTCTCTCTCTCTCTCTCTCTCGCTTGTTTCTGAAAGTTGATGAAATTTGTCTTTGGTCGTCATTAGGCCTGCCTGTCTGTTAGCTGACACGCTCCTTTGGCAACATATGGCACTTTCTGTAAGATGTGATAAGATGCAAATTGCCAGAGCTTGAGCACAGGGCGCACTCAAGACGCCGCACACACATACTCAGCGAGTCTCTCTCCTCACACCCCCTCACTGCCTTTCTGCCATCTCCTATCTCCCCATTCCTCTCACTCTATTTAGAATAATCCCGCTCAGCTCTAAGCAGTCACTGGAGGAATGTGTGATATTGATGAGGCGTCAGTGGGCCTTGTGAGGGACGACCACTTCTGATTGAACCCAGGCTACTGGGCTGAATTCCACACATGACAAGGGAGAAGACCAGTTGTTACCTCGTTACCCTCTTTCTTCTGTACACTCTCCAGCCTACCTCCTGTCAGGCCTACACATGATGGCTGGCCAAACCAAACATGGGCAGCAGGCCTGAAGGCTCTCTCCAGCAGGAGGCCAGTCATGCCCCCTAGCCATAGCCCTGCAAAATACTCACCCTCCAGTCAAAACATCCATCACTAACCTGGATTCCTCCTTTTCTAAGCATCATTTGTCAATCCTTTGAGTTGGAACCCATCCAGTGTAATATAGAATACAGAAAAGCCATGAACGTCTGAGCATATTTAATCTATATGAATTTATGAGGTACAGAGGAGCACATTGAACTCTCTGATAAATCTGTTGAAATCTCATTACAGATGACATACAATGGACCACCACAAGTGGTGCTCAGAGAACATCATTACTGCGTTTAACACACTTAAATATTCCATCTTATTTCAGAAGGACTTTTGGTGCACTAGCAGAAGTATCACTGCAGCAGCAACATGGGTGTATTATTATTATGCTTATATTAGTGACTGTATTACATGTTTATGAGTCTGGGATGAAATAAACCTATCACTTGTTCTTTCTCGTCTTCTCTCCATCTTCTCCCTGTATTTGCCACATACTTATCTTTATATGGAAATAGCATGTGTGCATGTGCGCAGTTGTATATTAAAGCTTCCTTGACGTTAACATTAGCATAATGCGTTGAGGCCTTGAGGCTGTACCTGCCATCTGCATAAGGCTCCAGCCCCCAGGGAGTCTAAGGGAGTGCCGTACACCCTCCCCCTCGCCCCCACCAACACACACACAAACCCCCATCAAGCCCTCCGGCCTATGATCCCGACCCAGTCACAAACAGGCAGATCCACTCTGCTGGGGCTTTAGTGAGCAGCAGGCACCGTGAGGCCAGTGATAACCTGGCAGAGTATCAGCCGCCTCGACTCTCCCACTTACAGTGATGTAATTTTCATTTCGTCTCATAAAATGGCTGTCACCAGAGCGCGGTGAGATGTCTCTCACGTGTTGCCTGTTTAATTTTTAAAGGGAAATGATCCATGAACCTCATCATAGAGGACTCTTCTCTTTGATTACATCCAAAGCCATCACCACGAACAAACAGATGCTGGAATGACATGGAAATCTATTAAAGCGTGCTATCTGAGCCACCCCTAGGAAACATGTCACACTAATATTTATGTGTTCATTCACAACACATTCTTTCTGTGTCTTCCAGGGAAAGATGAGCCGTCCAGTTACATCTGCACCACGTGCAAGCAGACCTTCACCAGCGCATGGTTCCTGCTGCAACATGCCCAGAACACCCACGGCATCCGCATATACCTGGACAACCACCCATCCAGCTGCTCCCTCACGCCCCGCATGGCCCTGCCTCCTCCTCTGGGGGCTGACGCACTGCCCCGCTCACCCCTGGCCAGTTTTCTGGGGGACACCAGCAACCCCTTCCACTTGCTACGCATGGCCGCCCCTCTTCTGCGTGAGCCTCCACCTGCCGGGTATATGGAGACACGTTTGCCATCGACTCCACCTTTTGTGAGTCCACCGCCTCCACCCCGTCACCCTCTAGAACGCCTGGGCCCAGAAGAGATGGGTCTCCTCTCTCAGCATCCAAGCGCTTTTGAGCGAGTGATGCGTCTGGCCCCCATGCCCATGGAGCCTCCCACCATGGACTTCTCCCGTCGTCTTCGTGAGCTAGCTGGCAACAATAACAACAGTGGCGGTCCCACACCACCTCTCTCACCCAATCGTGTGCCCCCAATGCACAGGCTTCTCAGCCCCACCCTCTTTCAGCCTGGCTCCAAGCCCCCTACAGCATTCCTGAGCACTCCACCACATCCAATTCAGGCTCCTCCCAGGAGCAACTCTTCGCCACCCTTGGGTCAAGGACTCAAAGTCAAATCCTGCGAATTCTGTGGCAAGACCTTCAAGTTTCAGAGCAATCTCATAGTACACCGGCGTAGCCACACTGGAGAGAGGCCCTACAAGTGTAATCTCTGTGACCATGCCTGCTCCCAGGCTAGCAAGCTGAAGCGGCATATGAAGACCCACATGCACAAGTCTGCTTCCATGGGCAGCTCACCAGAACAAGGTAGCCGAGACTCAACTGGAGAGGAGCCAAAGAGCAGAGATGGCAATGGCATTGGGGAAGGACCAGAAAATGAGGAGGAGGAGGAAGAGGAGGAAGAAGATGAAGAGGAAGAAGAGGAGGAGGAAGAAGAGCAGCAGAATGGCAGTAGCAGGCCTGAATCTAATCTCAGCATGGACTCCAGCATGGAGTTTAGCAGGAACAGAGAGAATGATTCCAGGTTGTTGCTGAGAGAAAAATCACTGTCTGCTGAGAAAGTAACAGAAAACCAATACAACAACCTTGACAATCACCTGAGACTTCCTCTGGGCACCAGAGAAGAGGCAGACACAGTAGACCCAGTGG
This sequence comes from Crenuchus spilurus, assembly GCA_036984385.1. NCBI lineage: Eukaryota > Metazoa > Chordata > Actinopteri > Characiformes > Crenuchidae > Crenuchus > Crenuchus spilurus. Next base: position 27,171 of record BRDA01011962.1, read on the forward strand.
CAAGACAAGTAAACAGCCGACCCATGGTGAATGGCAGGGGCTGCGGACCAGAAGACTCCATCCCTGGTTTGTTCCAGCAGAAACCCATGCCCATCTCTAGCCCAAGCCTCTCTGGGTCTTCGGCCAAGAGGATTAAGGTTGAGAAAGACCTAGAGCTGCCACCCATGCCCCTCATCTCTTCAGAAAATGTGTACTCTCAGCTGCTGGCTGGTTATGCTGCCTCGCGCCACTTTATCAGGGAACCCTTCCTTGGTTTTGGCGATTCCAGACAGTCGCCCTTTGGGACTTCTTCCGAGCACTCCTCCTCAGAGACAGGCAGCCTACGTTTTTCCACGCCTCCAGGGGAGCTTCTTGAAGGTGGAGCCTTGTCTGGCCGGAGCGGCAGCAGCACACCCCACCTCCAGCTGCGGGGCCCAGGCCCCGGGAGGCCCCCCAGCTCTAAGGAGAGCCGACGGAGTGACACTTGTGAATACTGTGGCAAGGTGTTTAAAAACTGCAGCAACTTGACCGTGCATCGACGCAGTCACACGGGAGAGAGGCCCTACAAGTGCGACTTGTGCAGCTATGCCTGTGCCCAGAGCAGTAAGCTCACCCGCCACATGAAGACCCATGGTCAGTTTGGCAAAGAGGTGTACCGTTGCGACATCTGTCACATGCCCTTCAGCGTCTACAGCACCCTGGAAAAACACATGAAGAAGTGGCATGGGGAACACTTGATGAGCAACGAGGTCAAACTTGAGGAGGCTGACCGAGCCTGAGGCTAGGTGCACTAAAGCACGCTCTTTCAGACTGATACAATGGGTTTAGCTGGATAATCTTTTGGATAAATCTGACTATAGATTTTGTTTATGGAATGATTTGATGTTTTTTTGTTTTGTGTTTTTTTTTTTCTAGTGAAACAAACTGCCACCTGAGAAATAAGAACATTACTATATGTTTGTGTATGGATTTCAAAAAGCCCTGCTGGCATTCCCAGCAAACCAACAGAGGAGTTGTCCATTAAGAATCCATGGAGCCTTTCTACTGTGCAATAATTTCTGTATTTATTGGATTGTTTCTTAATGATACATGGCATGTGCAGGTACATTATCAAAGGGTTTCTAATACATTCCTTTGTTAGACTTTTTTTTTTTCTTTGAACGCCATTTTAAAATATGACGGATACTGAGATTTTGGCATTCTGCCACCTTTATGTTTTGAGCAATTTCCTAAAAGGAAAAAAAAAACCATTCTGCTAAATTCTGAAGAAGTCAACTTCTAAAAATCAGAGAGAGGTTTTTAGTGTACTACTGTTGTTTGCAGTCCCACCAGACTTGGGTGACATTTTTAAAGAGTAAAGCACTGAATGTCAACTAGACAATAAATATTAAACTAATCTGAGTGGTATGGAAGATCAGGGATGTCTCAGGCAGCTGGAGGACAGTTTGACTGCATTTTAATGATTCCTTATTGACAACCATCAATCTGAACATCTTTATTACATGACTTTATATAATACAATATAGACTTTTATATAATAACCTCCGTACAAAGCTTTCACATCTACTGTCCAGTGTACACTGATCAGCCATAACATTAAAACCAATTTGTGAATATGGCTATTATATCTGTCCTCTGTGCCACCAAAATAGCAGTAATTAACCAAGCCATGGACATCTCTGAAGCTTTCCTCTGATATATGGCACTAAGACATTAGCAGCAGATTGTTTAAGTCCTGTAAGTTGTGAGGTGAAGTTTCCACAAATTGGCCAGCACCTCCCACAGATGCTCAGACCACTGCTGACTGGGAGCGCTTTACAAGCTTTGCAGCTTCAGAGGTGCTCCAACCCATTTGTTTAGCCATAATGTTTTGGCCCTTGTCAAGGTGCCCCAGGTCTTCACTTTGCATATTTGTCTTCAGCATTCAACACATCATCTATAAGAACTGAGTGTTGTCTAATATGTCCCAGACCTTCACATTCACCAGTTACGATAATCAACGTTATTCACTTCATCATGTTGTGACGATCGGTGTATACTTCCTTTAGTTAGCATTTAGTAAACACACCCATGTGTTTCAAAGGAAAACTTACTGTGAGATGTTCTTTAGGACACGGTGCTGTCCGATATGAACAAAAAATAATCCAGAACCAGTTTTTTAGTCTCACAGTGTTATACAATTAATAGGCAAAATTGTGATCAGTACGTTCGGGGTAAACCGAGGGACCTGGGTGTCCCCAGTGGCTGCTTAATGCTCCAGAACATCCTGGAATGAAACATTTCTCTGTTCTTCTCCACACTTTTCACACTTCACCTCAAAACATTGCTTCAGTCCTCACGCTCCTCCAAAAGCATCATAGCCTGCTGCTCTTTTTTATATTATTTTAGTACTGTTTATCCCAACTTATTCTTTCATCAGCACTTGAAAAAAAAAGATTTTGTTGACTGTTTTCTTGGTCATTTGTTTCTACCAAGTTGCCACCATTTAAGGTGGAATTTAGAGTAAAGATGAAAGCATACCTTAAGAATACACAACTGCGTAATCTGTACGTAGAGTTTGCCGCATTCCGTTTGTCTCTGTTGTCCTCCAGATACAGCTTTCTCAAGTGGCATAAGGAAGGAGATCTTGAATGACAGTGACAGATCTAAATGAAAAAGAGAGACAAAAAGGGGGTTTTGTCAAGAGGGCATGCCAAATTCAAGTGCCATTCCTGATACCCTGAGACGAACCTGTCCTGTAGTGTTTACTAGTGTTCAATTCGACATGCACGCAAATTATCATGCGGTGCATATTCACTGATGCAACTAAGACTCGTGCGACGTGGTGGAAATCACATTCCTTAACTGCAGTATCAGATCATATTTATCAAACAGAATCCCAGATTTGGTCCAATAAGAGTTTAGATATTTGATGTGTATAGTATGTGTGATACCATTCAAAAGACAAGACTTAGCGCACAGTTTGTTCTCCACCTCCGAGATGACCAAGCCATCTCGTCACTGATACTTGCAGTTGGACTGTCGCCAGTAGCAGCTGAAGAAAATCAACAATAGGAAAAAAATGACACTCTGTCTTTAAACAATGTTTACAGTGTTGAAGTACAAGGATAATGAATTCCTGTGTAAATGTGTTTTAAAGAGAAAGAAATATTCTCTTTTTTTCTACCATTTTGTTCTGAATGCCATAGCAGGGTTTTGTTTGTTTATTTTTTGTTTTGTTTGTTTGTTTGTTCTTTTTTTTTTTGGTGCAGGGTTTTTTCCCATAAATTTCAATGGATATACACATATATGTTTTGTTCTGTTAAATACACAGTGTATTTGTATACCAGTGACATTTTATGAAATGATGCAAAAAAAAAAAATCTTTATATTTTGCAGTCCATTATAAAATTGTGAGTCTATCCAAATGTTTTTTTTGTCTCTATATCTGTTCATAATTTTGGTAAATTTATCCTTGCGGGGATGTAAAAAAATGAAATAAAAATTAATTAAAATTACAGCATGTTGTGTGAATTGAAGTAATACTATTTGATTTTGTTAGGCAAGCATATTTAATAAGATATCAAAACATTTTACGGCAATATTATGTTTTGCTTTAATTCTCAAAAACAATATTTTTAATGAACAGCTCAACTGTAAACATTGGTGGTTGATTTTTTTGTTGCATTTAGACTGTTAGGTGCCAGTGTTGTAATTTGTCTTCAGCCATTAGCCTCTTCCACTCCAACAGAAACAAGTAGTTTAAGAGTGGACTACAATTAGCATTTTTGATTTTTGTTTTTATACTATTCCATTTCCATACTTATTGCCTTCCTTACAATATCACAGTATATAGTAATACTGCTCTTACACACTCCATTAATATTAAAAGTAAAAAAAACAAACATTTTAAACATTTTATTTTTTACAACTGTAACAAGTTGCTACTGCACAAACTGTCACAAGTTTTTTAAGTGGTCGTTAGCAATAAATATTTGACCTCTGAACATAAACACATTGTCATATAATACATCTCTTATTGTGTCCCCAGGTTCTTGCCAAAACACAGGCCTAATAATTTCTTTTTCTTTTAAAAGGAAAAAATATGTAAAATTTATTATAATGCCCTTTTTATAATGCTGTTCATAATCACTCAAATCACTGAATAGTTCACTTGCAGGAGGTTTTATATACTGTTGCTTTCAGCATTCAAGCCTGAATGATTGGTAAACATAGGCCTTTAAAAGCTCAAATAAATCCCACTCAGATTTTCATTATCAGCATAGAAGCGTATGGAAACTTCAGGCAGGGCTTCTTAGTTCATGACCTTTGACCTACGGAGCTCACTAATTTGTGAGACCTCTCTTTATAGTGCACCTGCCTGTCCCCCTTTTCTCTCTGAAAGATGCTCTAAACACAATGACTCGTCTGACCTATCTTGACCCCGTCAATGTTGTCTCGTCCCTTCTTCTTTTCTGAGACAGGTGGGCCTTTGTAGGGACAACAATGTTGCTTGTAGGGGAGGGGAACTACTTGGGAACCCTTCTTAGCCTATTTACACTTGGCCAATCATAGTCCCTGCTCTCTGAATGAGGCTCCCACAACAAGACCTACAGACCGAAAACAACCTCCACGGTGACTTAGTGGGATTTTCTCCCCCTTTTTGCAGTAGGAAACAATTAGTCCGTAGCGCCTATGTCCTGAAATGTCTTCTGGCCTTGCATGCTGAGGTCCCTTCAAAGAGCCAGTCATGGATCTGCTTAGACCAAAGCTGGACATCTGGGACACATCTTCAACCCTCAAGTAGCTTGGTCCCTGCAAGACTCTGACAAAAGATTAAAAGACGGGCAGATTCCGAAGCCTCTCTCGTGGCACCAGTTTCGCCTCAAGGTCTCACCAATTTTCACATTCTAATTACGCGACTCTGCCACACCAATGAGTTGCCAAGCAGTTTTGGCCACTGCTCCACACAAGCTGGTGTCATAGTTCACATCTGACATGTCATTTAAGGTCCCTTTTAAGCTTGGGTAATAAAAGGTCTCATTTGCGCTGTGTGGCCGATGCCATGGGAAGACAGTGAGCCCTCTGCAGTGGTGAAGTAGCCCCTCATTTGTCAGGCCAAAACGACTAGGATGTGAATGGGTCGCACACAAGGAGACTTCGGGAAATGACGGCCCTCACTAAAACCATGGTCTAACGGAACAGGGTGTCAGCAGGGGCTGTGGTCAAGGCTTTGACCACACAGATCCACCACAGAGTCCTGGGTTCTTATGGGATCACAGGGACCATAACCCTGCTGGGCCCCTGCGTCTATATCCAGTTACTAATCTCCATTCTCTGACCAGTGGCCAACGAAACAGCACCCAGCAAAGAGTTTATGCCCCCAAGGCAGAGGAGCTCAAGACCAGAGCAAATCCTCTCCAGCTGGGTCGGTCTGGGAACGGGGCGGGCACTGAAGAGTTTCTGAAAAAGGATGGGCAGGAGACGACTGGAAGTGTGTGGTCGCTCCGCGGTCACTCACCAGCTGTGGATCCTTCCTCTGAGGAGATCTGACCCAGAGGAACAAAGGCACTACAGAGCATGTTGCAAAGCGAAGGGAATGCACACTTCCGGACTGAAAAGAACAAAGAAAAAATTCAGAAGAGAAAGCATATTTTATATTTTATTGAAATGGTACGATACTGGTGGGTTCAACACTTATGTCAAAAAGCTTATGTCCACTAAAATACATGTAAATTTAAGGAATGTGGCTCTATAAGAATGAATTGCATTGAATATATTTAAATGTCATAAAATTGTCATTGTCATAAAATTATATTGTGCTTATTAAAAGTTATTAAAATATAGCTTATTTACAAACCTCCCATTCTGCTGAACCATTTGGTAGAGCACAATTAAGTCGCTATATCTTAACCTTCTTTAGTCGGTGCTCCTGCCGGTGGCACATTAATAAAATTCCACAAAAACACATATATAACTGGAAGATTTTATCTTAGAAACAAAACACAGGAAACCTTAAAGGGTCTACTTTTCAAAAATATATAGCTTGAATCAAAATATATTTTGAGAGGAGCTTAAATAAGCAGTGACACTATTCTCAGAGTCAGACAGCTGCACATTTTTCCCACCAAATGACACAATCTTTCATATGATGACATGGTAATTCCGGACATAGCATTGGTGGAATACTGGACATGGAATGTGCTGAGTTCAAAAGTCTTGTCTAGAAAGGTTTAGAGTGTGTTTGTTCACAATATATCAGCACATCTGAAAATAGGTCTTTGGAAAGTTTAGAGCAGATTTCATCAAAATATAGATTTATGACACTCTTACTGTTTAAACAGTGTTGCTGAGTTTGTGATGAACAAAAGCCTGTTTAACACTTTGGAAAAAATAATTTTGTAATCTGTAAAAAAGTCAAGGCATGTCAGACATCAGAGTGTCTGAAAAACCATCAGACTCCAGGGGTTTAAGTACATGACACAATGTAATTTTGTCATGTCTACCAATTGGTAGACTATGTTAGGCTAAAAAAATATCCACTAGATGTCACTAGAAAGGCAACATTTTATTGTCTAAATGCAAACCAGCAATGCTTCATAGCCAGACCACAAGGAATAAACTGGATCAAATGTGAAAAAACCATCAGTGCTGTTGCACCACCACACAGATCCGTGTGGTGTTTAAAAAGTTGGTCTTTTATTGAACTGGTTTTGTATTTCTAGTTTATGTTCTGATAAAGTGCCGTCTCATTGTTTGTTAAAAATATAGATTTAATATGAATATTAATTTATATGGCATACAATAACTGAGTTTTACAGTACAAACATTTTATCCCCTGCCTTACGCAAGTCCATGAGACCAAAGGATACAATACAATGTGCTGGTTTAAAGCCTATTCTACAACTAGAACTACATATCTACAGATACAGAACAATTTCACGTCTATAAATGAAATATGAGTCTGGGTCACAGTGACACAGCTTCTGGAGATACCAGATGATGCACTGGAATGAGACAACAGTGAAGCACGGCCTTTATAGTAGAGAAAAAGATCATAAAAAACCCAGTCAGAGTAATTACTTCTAGTCTCTCCAAGCTGTAGTCATCTGAATTCCTGAAGCTAGACCTCCCTTAAGCACCCAAACAGAGGTGAATTACTGAGCTATTTGGGTGGCGGGGGGAGGGGGGGTCAGTGTAATTGTTGACATTGGACTCTGTTCTTGTCCCAGCAAAATATTAAATCTTCTCATTTGATTTGAGCCGTAATTATGTCGTAAAAGTAAACTGGCTGTGAAACGGCGCGCCTCGCCAGTCAAATTTGCTTTCATCAAGTGCGGACTGGCTTAATTACACAGCGCGCCATCGCCTGTCTTTCACTGCCTGTTTTGCTTTCAGAGTCGTTGCACTCCTGTATTGGGAGCTAATCACGAGGCGATTGTGCCGTTTGTAGTGACCAGAGAGCTGGCTTTGACACCAGACTGCACACAGCAGAGTGAAGAATTTCAAGGCTGGTTAAGTGCCTTTTTTCAAGCTGGATGTCTAATAATCAGCTGCTCAGTGCTCAGGAACCTTCAAATATGAAGCTATACTGGATATACTGACCTGGGCTCAGGGTCCCCAATTGTTGAGATCTTTGCTCAGTGTGATGTTCACTCTTCCACTCAACTATAACCTTTGTGCTATGAACGTTTTGGGGAAATTTTGACTAGTAAGATTAGTTAATCAATAAAGTCATTTGAACACCAACACCAAGCCTGTTCTTTAACATACACAACATATTTATGCTTTACCTATTGGAATGCCATCCAATGTATGATCTTCACCAAGAGTATTAACAGAGAGTTTGTCCCTCTATCTACTCTAATCTACTCTCCTGGGAAGACTGTACACTCGATAGGTGGATAGGTGCTGTATTTCATAATCATGCTAAAGATTGGGTGGAGCTCCATCTCTCCAGAGAATAAAGTTCCACTTCTCCACAGCTCAACACTAAGGGGTTTTTTTTGCCCTCTAGTTTAGGTTTGACACTTAGCGTGGTGGCCTTAGCTCTTGTGTAGCTCTTCCAGAGCATGCAGGTTTCCCTGGGACTTCTGTTCGTCTCACTGTTGCTCAAGGAATCCATATATCTTTCTTCACATTCTTCTTCTTTTTCTTCTTCTTCTTCTTATTATTCAGTGTTTTGTGGGTGGATGAGACCTAACTATATTTTTTTTGGTTTAAATGAGAAGTGTTATGTTTGACAAAATGAAAACACTGCATTCCAGCACAAAAACCTGATCCTATCTTTGAAACATGGTGGTGGTAGTGTCATAGTTTGAGAATATTTTGCTGCATATCAGCCAGGGCAGCTTGTCATCATTGACGGAACAATAAATTCAGAATTATACCAGTAAATTCTAAAGGAAAATATCAGGACACCTGTCTGTGAGCTGAATGTGGGTCATGCAGCAACACAACGATCCTAAACACACAAGTCGTTCTACCAAAGAATGATTAAAGAAGAAAAAAGTTTCATTTGTGAAATGGCCAAGTCGAAGTTCTGTTGTCACAGAAATGTTGTGAAAGGATCTGAAGAAAGCATTTGATGGATTCCTCCATGCTGATGTGCAGGACTGATCAACAGTTACTGGAAACATTTCATTATTGCAGTCGTGCACTTATTGCTGCACAAGGGGGACACACCAGATACTTAAAGCAAAGGTTCAAATAATTTTGTCCCTCACAGGCATGTAATATTGAATCAATTTCTGCAATAAATCACTGACTAAGTCTAATATTTTTTGTCTCGATTGCTTGATTAGATTTTCTTCATCTACTTTTAGGACTTATGTGAAAATCTGATGATGTTTTAGGACATATTTATGCAAAAATATAGAAAATTCTATAGATAATTGTAATCAAGCACCACTGTATATGGCTGACCTCACACAGTGGTCAGCGAGTGTATAAAAGCTGTAGTCACACATGAGGCATGCTAATACTGGCATTTGTCAAAAAGACAAGATCTCTGTCTCCTGGGTGAATGAACATGAGCTGTATCTTTATTAGTATGTAATTAGCTCCACATCACCCACCGACTTGGTGTCTGTTTATGGCAAGAGGCATCTTGAAAAGTGTTTGTTCAGCACTGGGCTTGTTACAGTGATAAGTGAAGACAGAGCTTCTCTCACAGAAATGCTCCAGCAGGACAGCATACGCTCTTGGCAGTGGTTTACACTCAGCTCAGCTCTGAGCCATGAGCAGAAAAAAAGGAAAATCTTTATCAGTTCCGTCTCGCTGAAGTCGCTTGAGCTTTTATTCTGTGCAACACAATCATATCTAGCCAATATCTTCACCAGGGTGGAGTAAAAACTGGGTGTGGCCCTGTTCTGGCGTTGTTTTGGAGAGAACATGCAGTTTAGTGAGTCCATAGGAAGACAAATCTCTTTTATATGATCTCAGTAGTTTCTCCTAGGCAAGAGTGAGATCACAGAAAACACAGTTGAGATTTTAAGTTACTCGGCACATATATTTCTTCTGAGGAAAAAGAGTAAAATAATCTCACGTCTCATCTTGAGCTTTTAGTAGAGATCTCAGTATAGTCTCAATGTGCTCAAATGTGCTCAGATTTTAGAAGTTAAATAAAGTCAGGAATCCATATATAAAGTCATTGAGCAATAAGAGTCTCCTGATGCTGTGAATGATGATTATGATTATCTGCACCAGAAGTAGCTCCTTTTTTGTCTCATACTAAATCTACATCAAGCATCCTGAGACATAAAAGAGCAATAGATTTTACTTTTGCATACAGCTAACGTTAGCTAGCTAATACATTAGATTTTTTTTGCAACTTGTAGCAACAACAAAACACAGTTCTTTTATCTATCTATCTATCTATCTATCTATCTATCTATCTATCTATCTATCTATCTATCTATCTATCTATCTATCTATCTATTGAGCTAGTTATCTAGGTAGCTAGCTAGCTACATATTCATTTATTTTCCAGAAAGAAAATGCCACGTCTTGTTTTCTCACATTCCTAACATTCACAAATATGTGGTACTAGAGGTCACCTAAAGGAACTTGGCGTGAACATGATTTATGGCTATCTGGAAGCTAATTTCTTTGTTATAGTCCTAAATACTTTCCCATTTCATAGAACCACCTTTATTGTTAGGCAGATTTTACTCTTGCAGTTACCAGAGTGTTGTTTTTCTTGTGTTAATAACTCCACTGACCCTCCCACTATGGTTGCCACACGTCCCGTAAAATACGTAATCGTTCCCTATTTGTAAATTAAAAGTAGCATTTTGTATTGAACCAATATGGGATGTGCTTTGTTATGTATTTTTTATCAAAGGGGGTGAAATAACTAAGGTTGATCTGAGACAGCGTGATATGTATGAATGAAAAGGAAACTACGCTGCTCTCCCTTTGCCTGTTCCAGCAGAGTGTCTTGTTCCCGCAGAGTGGGCATGAGTTATGGGTTGTTTCCGAGTTAAACGGCTCTTAGAGTCGGCTCTTTGAAGTGAAGGGCTCCTGTCTCTGAGCCGGATTTGATTTTTTCCTTTCTTCTGTTGAAGTTGCACGGGATTGGTCGGTTACACCATATAAGGTGGGGGGGGATTGCTATATTAGTATAATAATAAAAGTATATAATAAAAAGTATTAATAAAAGTAACAATATAATAATAAAAGTAACTTTCTGCATATGATGAAAAAAGACAAGTATAAATAAGTAAACATATAAATGACTGAATAAATAAATACACACAAGTAATTGAATAGACAAAAAAATATATTTATATATAAATAAAAAAGGACATACGTAAATGTATATGAAGAATTTGTTTCTACATTTCCCTGCATAAAACATATTTGAGCTGTTTTTGCATTTCTACATTTACTGAATTTATGTCACTATTGAACTGACATTATTTTATCACTAGCTTAATCTAAGCAGCAAAAAAAGAAGAAGAAAAGTCTGCCATTTTGGGAGCTGTAAGAGTTGGTTTTTAGTATACCGAGCCATAAAAGCCCTTCACTAGTGTAAGTCATGACCAATGAAAAGCGCTGACTGCATTGTTAAGATACACCTGAAAGCTGTGCGATATTTTAAAAATGACATCTTCTGAGGGCAATTTTAGTCTGCTGAACAATGTTTCTATGACAGTGTAAGACCTTGAGTTTGACATTTAGATGAATGAAGGTCTTCATTACCTGGATCTGGTCTGTTAGATTAAGGTTGGAGCTAAACACTGCAAGGTGGTAGATCTATAGGACCAGTACCCCTGGTCTACACAATAAAAAGTGGGTAAAAAGGAATGAAAGAAGCTGCCATGTAGGACTAGTGTCACTCCAGCATTTTAGTTTAATGGTGAGGATGTCATGGATAGAACAGGCTAGACGTTTGGCTGAAATATGACCTCTTGTGCCTGAAGCATGTATTGATAAAGCAGAGGGATGGCCTGGAGCGTTATTGTGAGTGTGTATTCAGTAGATGCATTATGCTCGTTGACTTGGCCTTTTATGAAATGTCCACCTTTGTTAAGGCACCTGGCTAGAGAAGAGCCCTCTTGTTCATTAATTGTCCATGTCTTAAAGCAAAGTCATCTTTGTCTCCTGGCTTGGACAAGGCCTGCCTCATTAAGGTAGAACTGAAGAGGTTACAGAGAATGGGAGAGAGAGAGAGAGAGAGAGAGAGAGCATCATCATGTTGATAATGTTTCTCTTTAATTTTAGTATACAGCCAAGCTCAAGAGCAACTGGCAGGTTGCAATTTGTGGAGTCAGTTTATACATCTATGATTAGACAGCTTTAAAGACACTTTGTTGTACATTTCATTGAAATTGTATTATAGGTTAATAATTAATTACACAGATGATTATGTAATTTATTCAGTTACATTCATATACATTTAGGCAAGCACAGCAGATGTCAGAGTGTTTGGAGTCTTGCCTTAGGACTCTTTTTAGGTTGAAAAGTGCATCTAATCTCACCACTATGGTATTTATTATCATATCCAAAAGACAAGACTCTTGTCTGTTTGGACGGGTCTTTATTAATTCTGTATAATGAGTCAACTATGAACTAAATTGGGTAAAAAAATAAATAAACAAACTATTTTTGCTTTTAAAGACATGAAATCCATCTGCATTCAGACATCTGTATGAACAAGAACAGTGACAGTGGTCATAAAGCTTTAACAACGTGAGATGACATCTACCTGAATAAAGACATGTCCAGACAGAATAATCAGATGAGCACTGAGTTTGGTGAGAAACAGTAGATACTTTGTTTGTTTTCAATGTTCTCATATGAGGAGAGAGACATGGCTGATTTGGAAATACAATCACAGAGGAAATAAAATCACAGCTCCTGTAATGACCCTGCATTCTTTAAAGAGATGGTTCTGCAAGGGTTCTTTAGTAAAGAAAATGGTTCTATACAGAACCACAAACAATCAAAGAACCCTTCCCGTGGATAAAGGGTTGATGAAAATGAGGAAAGGGTTGTAGATGGTTCTATACAGAACCTTTCTGAAAATGGATCAATATAGCCCCCCAAAAAGTTCTGCTGTAGTTACAATGCCAAGCTTGTAATAGTAGAGGAACCATTTTTGGTACTATATAGAAACATTTTCAAAAGGCTTCTATATGGAACCATCTACAGCACATTCCTCATCAATCTGTAGAACCCTTTCACCTTACAAAGAACCCTTTGGGTTATATACAGAACCATTTTCTTAACTAAAACCCTTGAAGAACCATCTCTTTTAAGAGAGTAGAATGTCTTAGATCATTTTATCTGTGCACATGTTTGGTAAGTTGTAGAGAACACTGCTGTGAGAAAACTCGACCAGAAGCTAGAAAGAGTCCACAACATCACCACAAACACCACATGATTTTCTCTGCTGACTTGCTGTTTCTGCAGGTATGTAGATCGAGCACGGCGGGCAGGGTGATCTCTTCTGCAGACCTGCTGATTCGCTGCAGTTTCTGGATGTCATGTTTGGTGGCAGAGCTGCATGAGACTGTGATGGAGGTGGTGATGACAGACTCTCTGATGGCTGTGTAGAACTGAACCAGCAGCTCTTGAGGAACTTCTTCAGATGACATAAGAAGTACATCCTCTGCTGGGCTTTTCTTTGTGATGGACCTGATTGTGATCCCCGGTGACTGCAGTGTCAGGACCTTGAAGGACTCCAGTCTCACTGAGGATTGCGAAGGTTGGCAGGGTGTGAAGAATTTTTTTATGAAGTCCACACTGTTATGAATGAGTTCAGTTCAAGTTGTTCTGACTACTTAAGAGGACCATCTGTTCATCCACCCATCTGTAAACAGACTCATCAATGTCTCTGATGAGTCCAATGACAGTAGCATCAACTGCAAACTTGAGAATTTTGACTGAGGGGCCTTTGGAGATGCAATTATTGGTGGGAAGAGCAGTAGGGATAGTCAACACACTTGGTGGGTGCCAGTTTTGATTGTCTGTGAGTTGAATGAAATTTATCCCAGCTTCACCTGCTGCTCTCTGCCTGCAAGGACGCTGGTGATCCCCAGGCAGGTGGCAGCAGGCAATGCTGTGTCGGGAGAGTTTCATCAGGTTTGGTTTATGGTACTGAAGAATTGCAGTTTGACCATTTGCTTTATCAAATGCTCTATAGTTTCCCATACATAGTTAGTGCCCAATGTTATCAGTCAACCTTCACCATAGTTTATTACAGCACTTGTTATCGTGATCAAAACACATGAAGCTCAAACAACCACCTTATTATTTCACAGAAAAAAACACATTTTAATGATATAATAAGCAATTATGTAATGTAATACTACATAAGGATTTAATGGCCATACATTTGATAGGGATAGAGTTACCCTTTTATATAAGATAAAATATAGAAGTAATATGAAAGCTGAAACCTTATTTCTACTCAAATTCATCTTTAGCTGCTAATTAAAATTTCTGATTCAAATAAACCATGTGTCATAACTTCATTTGGAAGAAGATGTAAAATGACATTACATTGGACATGACATTATTGGGCACGGTGGCTTAGTGGTTAGCACATTCGTCTCAGAGCGCTGAGGTCTTGGGTTTGAGTCCACGTCTGAGCACAGTTTCCATGTTCTCCCTGTGTCTGTGTGGGTTTCCTCCCACAGTCCAAAAACATGGAGATCAGGTGAATTGGCTACTCTTAAAAATTTCCCTGGTGTGTATGAATGTAGATGTGTGTATAAATGTATGTATGCCCAGATATGGTTGGCAGTCTGTCCTGGGTGATACCCCTAATGCTCGATGCAGTCCTTCAGGTGGACGGTCGCTTCCGATTGAGAGTACACTGTGCATGACTGGCTGCCACTTCTTGCCAATATGTTGCACTATTTCTCTCTTGCAACTTTGCACCACCAATCTTGTACTGCTGCCATTATTATTACTTTATTTAATCTTATCAAACTAATTTGCTGTTACTGTGTGTGATATTGATGCACTATATGCTATAATGCCCTATACTATATTACTACCATTACAACAGTACTATTCACTTTACTATCTATTCTGTTGCTGTTATCACTATATATATATATATATACCCCAGTGTTTTATATTATATTGTATTATTATTATTGTATATATATTATTGTATAAATTGTATATATTGTATTATACTTTTACATGCCTTTAAAACTTTGTTGAACGTTCTTTATGTATGCACGGATGTTTGTTGTTCATGTTGTTTAAGAGGTACCACTTAGAATTTCATTGTACCATGTATAATGACAATAAAGCTCTCTATTCTATTCTATTCTATGTGTGTGGTTGATTGTGTGTAAATGGAGTGTGTTGATTGTAAAGTGTCCTTGGGTATCTAGAAAGGCGCTATATAAGTGTAACATAATAATAATAATAATAATAATAATAATAAATTTATATATATATATATATATATATATATATATATATATATATATATATATATATATATAATTTATTTATTTATTTTTATTATTATATTACAAATTATCAAACATATTTTCTGATGATTTGACTGGCTCTTTTTGTAATTTTGTGTAATTTGTGTCTTGTATAAAAACCCTTAAGATTTGGTCATAAAAGATGGAAAATCAAAAAAATACAGTGAATGGTTAAGAGCTTCTCTACTATAAAATCACCATTCTAGAGTTACAACTGCAGTAACAGGCAAGTATATGTTAGACTTCTTCTGAATAAACACCATGATTAGCCAACACTGCCTACTGTGGCTATAAAAATAAAGCTTGTACATGTCATCTGAGGAGTTTCTGAGTTTGTTGAAGTGTCCAAGCTAAAATAAGCTTCGGATGTAAGGCTAAAGTACACTCAGCACTGGGCCAGTCCACTAATGTTGCTGGATATTCTATACGTTAAGGACTTCCAGTGCTAAGCTGCTAACACTTCTGAGCAGCTTGTCTTAGCATTGACCTTCTTTATATGTTCTGAATGAGAAAATTGTCCTTTTGCATGTCTCTATTCCTAAAATCTGATTAATCACCCATGTTTGTTGCTGTATCTTCTGAACTGGGGCAATTTCCTGACACTCAAGGTCTCTTTCCTGACACTCATTAGCCTGGTATTCTGTAGCTTGATATTTTTCCTTCTGTGAAGCCTTCATCTGTGGCTGCAGTGTTTGCTTGTGGACCACCAGCTGGAGCCACTTATCACCCCCCTACCCACCCACCCCAGTTCAGATGTCCTGCGTCCAAGGGAATCTGCATCATTAGCTTGATTTCACATGATCATTTCACTCAGGTTGTGTGAATGATCTTATAGTTGCGAATTAACCCGAGGAGTCGCAGCTATCACCAGAGGCAAGCAAAGCCTGGTGTAATTGAATACGTATTATTTCTCAATATACATCATTAAAAACAAGCAGAAGTGCAGATTCTAAACTTTTGATCTAACAACAGCTACATCTGCAAGCAGGAGATATTTTATTATTATTTTAAATTTGTCTCATTCTTGTGGAAAGAAAAAGCATCTTTCACATTTTTGTTCTTTCTTTTTTTTCAAAGTTAAAGTTTTCATGTTAACTCTAGGCAACAAAAGTGCAAGAAATTCAGGTATAAATAATCTCATTATTTTAATTTTATATTTAGTAAAAAGTTATTTTTAAAATCTTGTGGTTATATTCTGTTTGCTTCATTACCCAAATAACTTCAATGCTAAGACCTGGTGATGAAATTTGGATTAAATAAACTAACAAAGTAAATAAACTAATAAAGACTTACATGTGATTACAGTGCAAGTAGACCGGGGTTCATTTCTGATGATTAATATCTGCGGCTGTAGGAGTGGAGGCCGGTGTCTATTCAGTCGTCTCCATCAGTCACCTGCTGCTGCAGTGAGACATTGTTATCCTCGTGGACACAACATGAGATGCTGGTTATTTAACCCTGAGAATTGAGAGTTCTGTTTATAATGTATCAGTGCACAGTCCAGGAGGACGTGGATGTCTCAATCCAGAAGATGCAAAGGAAAAAAAAAAGCTGCCAAAAAGCATCTCAATGTACCACATCACCACTTTTTCAGGAGAAAAGAACGGCATGCTGGACATTTTAAGCACACGCTATAACATCAGTCTTTTTCACACAGACTGAGGTTTATTTAATCCAAATTTCATCACCAGATCTTCATTTGTATTAAAGTTATTCACGATTCATGAGAAGTTATGGATATTAATTTCATAACTGAATAATATTACATTTATAACTTTACTCATTCATTAAATTGATAATAATTACATCTAATTGTTATCTAATTCATCATTTAATGAATTTAAAAATATTAAAATGTCTTTGGTTTCCATGGACCTGCTGTTATAAACTGCTCCGAAAAATTGTTCATGATGTGTGGTGTGACTGTCTCAAGCATGTTTCAATAAACTTATAAAGTAGAGTAAAGTAGACATCATGCCTCAAGCAGAATTTTGAATAATCTCTTTTAATAAAAGCTGATTGCTTTCATCATCCATGTACAGTGGTGCTTGAATGTTTGTGAACCCTTTCAAATTTTCTATATTTCTGTTTAAATATGACCTAAATCATCATCAGATTTTCACACAAGTCTTAAAAGTAGATCAAGAGAACACAGTTAAACAAATGAGACACAAATATTATACTTATTCATTTATTTACTTAGGAAAATGATGTATTTGTGACAAAAATATGTGAACCTCTAGGATTAGCAATTTTCTGAGGACCTCAGAAAAAGAGTTGTTGATGCGCATCAGGCTGGAAAAGTTTAGAAAACCATCTCTAAAGAGTTTAGACTCCACCAATCCACAGTCAGACAGATTGTGTACAAATGGAGGAAATTCAAGACCAATGTTACCCTCCTCAGTACTGGTCGACCAACAAAGATCACTCCAAGAGCAAGGCGTGTAATAGTTGGCGAGGTCACTAAGGCTAACTTCTAAGCAACTGAAGGCCTCTCTCACATTGGCTAACGTTAATGTTCATGAGTCCACCATCAGGAGAACACTGAACAACAATGGTGTGCATGGCAGGGTTGCAAGAAGTAAGCACTGCTCTCCAAAAAGGACATTGCTGCTTGTCTGCAGTTTGCAGATCATGTCGACAAGCCAGAAGACTATTGGAAGAATGTTTTGTAGATGACTGAGACCAAAATAGGACTTTTTGATTTAAATGAAAAATGTTGTTTGTAGAGAGGAAAACACAGCATTCCAGTATAAGAACCTTATCCCATCTGTGAAACATGGTGGTGGTAGTGTCATGGTTTGGGCCTCTTTTGTTGCATCTGGGCCAGGACGACTTGTCATCATTGATGGAACAATAAATTCTGAATTATATCAGAGAATTCTAAAGGAAAATATCAGGACATCTGTCCATGAACTGAACCTCAACAGAAGGTGGGTCATCCAGCAAGACAACGACCCTAAGCACACAAGTTGTTCTTCCAAAAAATGGTTAAAGAACAGTTACCGGAAAGATTTAGTTGCAGTTATTGCTGTAAATGGGGGATCACACCAGATAATGAAAGCAAAGGTTCACATACTTTTGCCTCTCAGAAATGTCATATTGGATCATTTTCCTCAATAAATAAATGCCCAAGTATAATATTTGTGTCTCATATGTTTAACTGGGTTCTCTTTTTCTACTTTTAGGACTTGAGTGAAAATCTGATGATGTTTTAGGTCATTTTTATGTAGAAATATAGAACATTCTCTAGGGTTCACAAACTTTCAGGCACCACTGTATATGGACATTTTATGTCACACTGAAGGAAGTATCTATGTCACTTAATGATCATGCTATCAGTAGCTAGCCTAGTGGTTAGCAAGACATATTTACATAATTTTCATACAGTTTTTTTTATTATTATTATTATATTATTTATATAATTTATTTCTAGGTTTTTGACAATTTCTATCCCCTTCCCAATGTAGTGGTAGCCAATTAACCCATCCCCTCCGTTAGGTCTCTCCCCATCACTTTGCAATGTCTCTGACTCTAGGAGGGTGCAGGCAAGCACAAGCCTCCTCCGTTGCGTGTGATGCAGCCACCGCTTCTTTTTCGAACCACCGCAGATACACCGTCACTGGAGAGCCTAACGCACTTGGAGGAAGGCACACAGGGTCCCCAGCTCTGATTAAACCAATCAGTAGACGCCTGAGCCAGCGGACATTGAAATGTGTGAGTGATAGGGAGAGTCAGAGCGCTATCTACCCACCCAGAGAGAGCACTGCCAATTTTTGCTCTCTTGGGCTCCGGCTGTTGATGGCAAACAGCATGACCGAGATTCGAACTCGCGATCCTCTGATCATCTTGGTAGCGTCTTTGCCTGCTGAGTCACTCGGGGCCATTTTCATACAGTTTTTAATGAAAAATCATTTAGGAGCTTCACACTGAGTGATAACAAAACCAAACACTGTCAGTTGTCTGAAAAAAATTAAATATCCAAACAATTCTTAGACTAAAATTTTCAGCGTCATCATGGCTTTAGTCACATGATCTTGAATTGGGTCCTTCAGCTAAAGCTGGCTGTGGAAATGTCTGATTTAAATTATGGGGATCTGTGGTTTTTGGCAACAAAATGTAACACCATAGGACAATTTGATTTACATTTTTGTTTTTATAACAAAAGGGCCATTTTTAACCACTCACTGCATTATCAGTGATAACATTAATTTGACTCATTTTTATCTTGTGTGACAGATCTTCCTGCCAGTTGCTGTTAAGAATAAAAGCTCATGAATTTGCACCTGACTTGTATATTACAATTATTTTAGCCCCTGTAGTGCTTTAATAGTAAAACAAACTTTGGAGTGCTAGCGTTAAATTGAATGTGAATGGAACTCAAAATCAAAAGCAATGCACTCAATTAAATATGCAAGTGTTCTTCTGAATAGTGTAGCAAAACAGTACTAACTCAACTTGCAAGGGTTAAACTTGTCTACGGCACATGTATATTTGACACAAACCCAGGAACGTGTGCCGTCTTGGCAGAAGCTCGCCGTGCTGTTTAAAGGCTTGGCACCCACAGTGCCCTCCAGGTAGCACTGCGCCGGCGAAGTGTGATCAATTTAGAAGAAGTCGGGCTATTTAAATGATTTTCAATGGGGTGCAGGCGAAAGTAGCGAAGGGGGATAAACACACGCACACGCTACGCATACGCGGCGGCGAGCAAACACAGGCGCCCCTCCGAAATTTGCATGGTGCTCAGTAATACATTAGTGAACATCACTTGGCAATCTGTTCATACCGGCTTAATTGGATTTTAATACCGCCTCTGATCTTGTTTTCTAATTAATGGCGGTGGCTGGCAACCAAGCAGAACCGTGCACTGAACTACACCTTTGATCCTGGCCATATGGAGCTCCTCCAAGCATGGCTGGGATGGAGAAATCAGTCACCTCAATGCGCGGCTGCAAAGGTATGGGGGCGAGATGAGGGAAGCGTGGCACAA
Organism: Crenuchus spilurus; assembly: GCA_036984385.1. Classification (NCBI taxonomy): domain Eukaryota; kingdom Metazoa; phylum Chordata; class Actinopteri; order Characiformes; family Crenuchidae; genus Crenuchus; species Crenuchus spilurus. Next base: position 47,079 of record BRDA01011962.1, read on the forward strand.
ACCGCAGCCCCCGGTGGCATCCCTATTGATTAATTTCCCCTCACGATCAGTTGTGATCGCAGATAAATAAAACATGAGCCAGTGAACTGATGCAAATAAGCCCTTGCATGCTTTAGGGAAATGTCAATTGCTTTTCTAATCTGTTTATTTCTCCCCTCATGGCCTCTTCTACTCCGCTTTTCTTGATGAACGCCTCATTCCATTCTTTCTCTGCTAAGAGCCCATTCCTACAGCTTTGGTAATTGAACGGTATTTGATAAAAGATCCAGATATACAAATAGTGTAATCGCCATGCATTGGCTATACGTGCTTGCACAGGCTATTTAGTGTTTGCTTCATCTCTAGGACGTTTACTCTGATTCAAAGCCAGTGTCTGGTGAGTCTTTTGACATTGCAACGCACAACAGCCTTCCACTGAACAGGCCATTGAAGTGCAACCAACGTACGGCACCACGTGAAGGATCACCATTGAAACGGTGTTTGCCCTTCACAAGCTAATTATTTGAAACATTGCATTTTATCTCAAAGAGCAAATTCTCTCCAGGTAGTATCCATAGATACTTTGACGACAGTCGCTAATGACTGAAATTAAGTTGAACTGAAGTAAAAAGTCAAGTGAAGACATTCAGAAAAGGTCCCTTTCTAATAGAAGAGGTCAAGTGCACATTAAAGAGAATGTTTTGAACATAAGTGTGGCATTGAAGGTCTATATGCTAGTGTGCCCACACAGTTGCATTGATCTATTTGTACATTTTGTTTTGTCAAAGTGCTCATTCATACCATTCATGCTGTTTAACCTTCAAAATGTAAAAAAAAATACTTGAAATTTGATATAATTTATTAAGTCCTGTTCAGGCTCATTTTGCATAAAGATCTTTATTTGAAAGCACAGGCTGGAAGCTGCTGATACAGAATGTGTAACTTTATGACTACCAAATCCATAAGACCTGCCCATCATTTCACAGACCTAACAGCTCAACTATCACAGACATAAAAATGCTACATTTCACATACAGTTTGAGGAGAGATGTCCTCCGTGCATGACACTTCACATTTACATTTGAGGTATTTAGCAGACACTCTGATCTAGAGAGACTTACAGTTGGTGGTTAGGTGCCTTACTCAAGGGCACTTCAGTCATGACCTGCCCAGGGATCGAACCGGCAACCTTCCAGTCAGAAGACCAGATCCCTCACCATAGTTGCCCCATAACCTAGTGTTACTTGATTTGCCCAGATAAGACGTATTAGATCAGATCATTAGACGTAGAGGAAGATCCCTCTCAGGAAACTTACTACATTGTAGCATTATGTTTCAGAAGGGTACAGCTCACTCAACCCAGGAATATAGTGCATTAGTTCAGTTTTCGGCATCTTTCTCATAGGTGCCCATCCTCATTGAGTATTTCCCCTTGCGTGGCTACATGAATCCATCCATCCATCTATCCATTATTTTATCCACTTAATCCATATCAGGGTCACGGTTAGTTCCCTAATCCCTCACCAGGCACAGGGTAGGGCATTACAGACTAGCCAAGCTCAAGACAGGTTTACATTTTCAGTATCAGCAATAAGATTAAAAAAAAACACTTAAATTGAAAGTTTTCATAGCTTTTCATGACAAATAGTCCATTTCTATGATACAATTCTCACTGCTGTGACATTGTGACAACCAGTGACCTCTATTACTGGATAGGAATCACGTGACTTTTGAGCATGCCAGCAAGAATCCGCCATGTTGTGTGGAAGCAGGGCAAGCTCTGAAGGAAGCCAGC
>BRDA01011963.1:0-13040 GCA_036984385.1 Crenuchus spilurus
ATCTCCTATTCTAGTGATTAATAGTGTTTATTGAGGTTGTTTATGGACCAATATCTCCTATTCTAGTGATTAATAGTGTTCATTGAGGTCGTTTACGCACTAATATCTTCTATTCTAGTAATTAATAGTGTTTATTGAGGTCGTTTATGAACTAATATCTCCTATTCTAGTCATTAATAGTGTTTATTGAGGTTGTTTATGAACTAATATCTCCTATTCTAGTCATTAATAGTGTTTATTAAGGTTGTTTTATGTCTAATATCTCCTATTCTAGTGATTAATAGTGTTTATTGAGGTTGTTTATGGACCAATATCTCCTCTTCTAGTGATTAATAGTGTTCATTGAGGTCGTTTATGCACTAATATCTCCTATTCTCGTGATTAATAATGTTTATTAAGGTCGTTTATGGACCAATATCTCCTATTCTAGTGATTAATAGTGTTTATTGAGGTCGTTTATGAATTAATATCTCCTATTCTAGTGATTAATAATGTTTATTAAGGTCGTTTATGGACCAATATCTCCTATTCTAGTGATTAATAGTGTTTATTGAGGTCATTTATGAACTAATATCTCCTATTCTAGTGATTAATAGTATTTATTGAGGTCGTTTATGGACCAATATCTCCTATTCTTGTGATTAATAGTGTTTATTGACGTTGTTTATAGACTAATAGATCATATTCTAGTGATTAATAATGTTTATTGAGGTCGTTTATGGACCAATATCTCCTATTCTAGTGATTAATAGTATTTATTGAGGTCGTTTATGGACTAATATCTCATATTCTAGTGATTAATAATGTTTATTGAGATTGTTTACAGACCAATATCTCCTATTCTAGTGATTAATAGTATTTATTGAGGTCGTTTATGGACTAATATCTCATATTCTAGTGATTAATAATGTTTTTTGAGATTGTTTACAGACCAATATCTCCTATTCTAGTGATTAATAGTATTTATTGAGGTCGTTTATGGACTAATATCTCATATTAGTGATTAATAATGTTTATTGAGATTGTTTATGGACTAATATCTCCTATTCTAGTGATTAATAATGTTTTTTGAGATTGTTTACAGACCAATATCTCCTATTCTAGTGATTAATAGTATTTATTGAGGTCGTTTATGGACTAATATCTCATATTAGTGATTAATAATGTTTATTGAGATTGTTTATGGACTAATATCTCCTATTCTAGTGATTAATAATGTTTTTTGAGATTGTTTACAGACCAATATCTCCTATTCTAGTGATTAATAGTATTTATTGAGGTCGTTTATGGACTAATATCTCATATTAGTAATTAATAATGTTTATTGAGATTGTTTATGGACTAATATCTCCTATTCTAGTGATTAATAGTGTTTATTGAGGTTGTTTATAGACTAATATCTCCTATTCTAGTGATTAATAGTGTTTATTGAGGTTGTTTATGTACTAATATCTCCTATTCTAGTGATTAATAGTGTTTATTGAGGTCGTTTATGGACTAATATCTCCTATTCTAGTGATTAATAGTATTTATTGAGGTCGTTTATGGACTAATATCTCATATTCTAGTGATTAATAGTATTTATTGAGATTGTTTACAGACTAATATCTCCTATTTTAATGGATCCCCAATATTCCTACAATGATGTCATGCCCAAAATAAGTGCTACACTTTCAGGTGTAAACAGCTGTACTGAAGGTGTGGATAGCTATATGGGCATATCAGAATATTATAACCACCCCTTGTTTGAAATGAACTCGGACGTCACAGATGCCACGTGACAGAGTTTGCTGCACAACAGGCCATTAAAGCCAGAGGGGGTAAGGACGACTCCGACGTGTGGTAGAGAACAATGGATGTGCCACAGTGGACAAGAGAACCTCTATGAATATATACACACATTATATATGTACACTGACGCTTCAGTGTGACGTCGCAGTGTTTTGTTTTCCCACAGCTGTGTGTGTGTGTGTGTGTGTGTGTGTGTGTGTGTGTGTGTGTGTGAGAGAGAGAGAGAGAGAGAGAGAGGCTGAGCGCGCGCTACACTCACAGTCCACGAGCTGAGCTCTGTTGACACACACACACACACACGGTAAGCCAGCATGTCTCGCGCCGTGCTCGCGGACCTGTTCACGCCGCTCTTGTCGCTTTAACCCGCTGTGAGACCTACAACACACGGACCCGCTGACCATGGACGAGTCGTCGCTGCTGGACCTGCTGGAGTGCTCCGTGTGTCTGGAGCGGCTGGACACCACGGCCAAGGTGCTGCCGTGCCAGCACACGTTCTGCCGCCGCTGCCTGGAGAACATCGTGAGCTCCCGCCACGAGCTGCGCTGCCCCGAGTGCCGCATCCTGGTGGACTGCGGCGTGGACGACCTGCCGGCCAACATCCTGCTGGTGCGCCTGCTGGACGGCATCCGGCAGCGGCCGCGGGGCGGCGGCGGCAGGCCGGGGCTCAGCTGCGCTGCCGGGATAACCGCGTCTCCCCCGGGCACCGCCATGAGGGACTCGCCCAGCGCTACGCGGAGCTCTCCGGTCAAGGTGGGTCAGAAACAAGCGACAAGCGTGTGTTTATCTCTGGAGTCGGCGCAGCCAGGGTCCAAATGATCAGTGAGAAACTATAACTTACCTGCACACCTGAGAGGTACCACGTGATGCCTGAAGTTGAGGAATGACAGCTTGTCATGGTGTCACTGTAGTCTTGAGAAGTAAATGAGAGATAACAGTAACTTGGCCCACGTGTCTGATGTCTTTACAGTGAGTTGATGAACTTGTAGACTGCATCCTCAGAGCTGTGTGAGCAAATGCATTCACTGAAAAGGTCATTTTAGTCAAACCAGGTGAGATCTCATGAGAAATGATGTACACCTGTGAAGTGAACTGAGCCATTGGTCTTCTCCATTGAGGAGTCCTGCTCGGAAATGGGTTTATTTTATTGTGTAATTGCGCTTGTTTGCCCTAAAAATGTCCAGAAGAGATTGTGAGAGGGAAGCTTGTTCAGATAGATGTTCTGTGTAAAAATGAGCAAGTGTCTGGCTTCTCAGTTGACAATGTTGAGTTGTGTCGGCTTGTTAAGCCTAAAACCACAAACCCTGAGCTGTCTGAGTAGATATTATGCTAAATGATATAAGTAACTTCATTACAAAGAGAGCATCGTTTGATTAGATGGCAGCAAACTGGATCGTTGTATTAGCAATTTAGCATTTTTATCAGATAAGAAAAGTAAAATATGTCCATCATGTGCTTTGTTCTTGCCATATGAACACATGTATGGTGACATCTGCTCAATCGTTGTTTCTTCTGAAGTCAAGGGTATACAAAATAGTTTATCCTGCTTAGGTTGTCTCTACGGGCCAGGAAAGACTTTCTACTAGATTTTGAAGCATTGCTGTGAGGATTTGATTACATTCAGCAACATTATTAATGAGGTCTGGATGTTGGATGATCACCACCCCAACTCATCCCCAACTCATCCCAAAAGTGCTGGATGGAGCACCATCAATGTGGGCAACACAGCTCCACAGGTCTAAGCTGGGGGGCTTCATGTCCCTCTGGTCCATGCCTGGCGTTAATTATGGTGCCAATAGGTTCATGTTTATGTGCTCCAGAGAGTCCTATTCTATTGTAAGTGTAAGAAAGTCACTGCTTCTCTACAAGGAGTTCAAGTTTTCTGGATTTCTCTTCTTTTGTTAGAACCAAGGCGATGGCTCAATGGCACAATGATTTATGGAGAGTTTATAAGTCAATGTGAAGAACAGCTCCACCGTATGACCTCCTGAAAGTCTGGAAAATAAAACATTCTCAGTAGTATTGTTTCAATTAAAGAAGTGCACAGTCCACCTCTAAACATGTGATATCATTTCAGAGCTCATAATTTACTCTAAAAAGGAAATGTGTTAATTAAATTGGGTCTGGAAAGTGTGGAAAACTGTAAAGGCCAAAAATGAATAGTCAAGTAACAAAGGACTGGAAAAGTTTGAAAGTCCTTATTGTGGATTTTTCATACTGGAAGTAAATATGATTAATTACTGAGAAATGGTGCAATTTCTTGGTCATTACTGGTCCATTTGGTATATTTTCTCCACTTACTTTGCTCTGCTGGTCTTGGTTTATTTAGCTTTTACTGGGAAGTGCTTTGTGTAACTGTTGGTCAGCAGTCTATTAACATTACCAAATGGTTAAAACCATTCTAACCATTCATTATTGTTTACTGTTGCTGTTTAAGTCCAGATAAATATTACTTTATACAATTATTGTTGCTGAATATCTTGTGAAAATGGCTTCACATTGCACATTTGTATGCACTGGAAATGTGGGTGGCACAGTGGTTGGTAAGCATGTTCACCTCTCATTGGGGTCTTGGGTTTGAGTCCTCATCTGGGTGGAGTTTCCATGTTCTCCCTGTGTCTGCGTTGGTTTCCTGGTTTCCTCACAGTCCAACAATGTTGAGGTCTGGTGAATTGGTTACTCTAAACCAGGGGTAGGCAACTCCAGTCCTGGAGTGCCGGTGTCCAGCACAGTTTGGTGATGTCACTGCTCTGACACTACAATTAAACATGCTAATTGCCCGCTGAGTTGAATCAGGTGTGTTTGATCAGGTAGATCACCAAACTGTGCAGGAAACCAGCACTCCAGGACTGGAGTTGCCTACCCCTGATCTAAACTGTCTTGGTGAATGCTCAAATAGCTATGGATTGGCTCCGTCCTGCCATTGCTAAAAGTGGAATGCCCTGCCCAGGTTATGGGGACTCACTGAACTAGACTAAGTGGTTAAGTTAAAGGATGGATGGATTTCTGTTTAGGCCAAATCATTCACTACAGTGCCGTGTTAGGAATTTTCAGGGAATGTTGTACAGCAGAAACGTGCAGAAAGCTGTGGACTGCACTGGTTGTGTCATCGCTTTCGACATGTAGCGGTTTCATAGTTTCAGTGGAGCGTTCAACGCATATCTGAGCTGAAATTTAAATTGGCCAGAGCTCGTTGTTCGGTTGAGCGATCAGCAGGAATGGCTATCACGATCATGCTGGGGGCTGGTGAGGGAAACTGGAAGAGTAAGCTTAGGCCACCTCGTAAACCACAGATGAGCTTGGATAGCCAAACTTGATTCTTATACTCTGGGTTTGGAGGTACTGGTTGACCAGCTTTTAAGCATCTCGGCTGCCATCATGCTTTGTGTTTTAGCCTCATGCTGTTGACCTGTGCCATTTCCAATGAAAATGAACATTCTAAGGTTGCTGAAATCCAGTTTGCTTCTTTGATGTCATTTCAGTTGGATGCTTTCCACTGCTGATGAGTAAGATGTGTAGTTAAGAGAAGCTGAAACTGTCCTGTCATTGTGTTTTAAGCACGCCGGGTTGCTGGAGCCTATGGACAATGACCTGCAGAGGCCCCAATTCCAACCTCTACTCTCCCATACTGACCCTTACTCCTCCAGGACCTCTGCATGTCTGATTAAAGTGAACTAATGTGCTACTACAGCCAGGTCAGGACATGTGGGAGAGGGTTTATAGTGCTGATGCAGCACACTGAGTGTGTAGGGGATATTCTTTATATGTGCTGTTGAGTGCTGGATCAATCTATACTTGGGGAGAAATGTGCTGCACTATCATAAGAATTTCCAGTTGGTCCGCTGAGGGCTGAGAGCGAGCAGCGTAACGGAGTTTTGAGTGTAAATCGCGTGCAAAATGCACGAGCCTGCATAATTGCACCGTAAGTCCATTGGAAAGCAGCAGGACCTCCAGAGCAGAGAGTAAACGCTGAGGCTGCACAACAGAACCCTCCTGACATGCAGAATTCAGACAGCCGCTTTGATAAGTGTGATATTTCAAAAGCCACCCTTGTTTCAGTAGAGCAGTTGTTCTGTCATATCAGATAGCTTGACATGACATGCTGAGTCATTTTCCTTACTGCCTTCACAGACCTGAACTTTGCTTATCAGATTACTTCATCAAGCTTTGAACACAGATCACAGATTCATTCACAAACGTCCAGCATACACTGCCAGTCTGGAGATGCAGACTGTAGGGTACTGTGAGGGAGAGTCAAAAATGATCTTATTTTAATCAGTGTTCAGAAAAGACAAATACGTCATCAAGAAAGCATCAATTTTCCAGTTGATGGTTCACTTTTGAGGATGTTTTCATCCCACAGATTTGTAGTAATGTCTCATCACGGGCGGCACGGTGGTTTAGTGGTTAGCACCTTCGCCTCTCAGCGCTGAGGTCTTGGGTTCGAGTCCACATCTCAGCAGAGTTTCCATGTTCTCCCCGTGTCTGTGTGGGTTTCCTCCGGGGACTCCGGTTTCCTCCCACAGTCCAAAAACATGGAAGTCAGGTGAATTGGCTACTCTAAAAAAAAAAAAAAAAAAATGTGTATGTATGTATGTTTGCCCAGATATGGTTGGCACTCTGTCCTGGGTGATCCTCAGTGCTCGATGCAGTCCTCCAGGTGGACGGTCGCTTCGGGTTGAGACGCTGTGCGCGACTGGCTGATGCTTCTTGCTGGTGTGTGTGGTTAAGTGTGTGTAAATGGAGTGTGTTGATTGTAAAGTGTGCTAGGGTATCTAGAAAGGCGCTATATAAGTGTAACGTTCATTTATCACCAGTAATCCAAACACATCTGCAACAAATCACTGCATGCTGCTGTTCTTTTATGCAAATCATAAATGGGGCGGCCATTTTTTGTTGCACTGCAGTCATAAATGAACTGATGTAACATGTTCAAACATGCACAGCAGTTATTATGGAGACATAGTACAGATCATTTTTGACTCCCTTTAGTATACCACGTTTAGGTGGATGGTGTGGTAGTACTGCAGAAAAAAAAGAAAGTGGAACGTACACGTGACATAAGGGGAGGAGCCATCACACACCGCTGAAGTTTTATTTAAAAAGCACATATGGAACGTAACCTTCACCACTTAATAGAACCTTTCACCCAGAAGTTGTTACATATTCTTACGACTTTCCATCAGATGCAGTTGAGACATGTTTGTAGTACAAATGATCCTACTTTAGTCTAGAACTGAAGCTGTCAGGCTAACATAGCTAACACTAGAACTCAATAGTCACCTAAATGTGTCCAATTCTTTCTGTGAAACTACATCAATATGTCTATGCATAATAATTAAAGCCTCACCGACTGTCTGAAGTGTCGGTCTGGTTTATACATTTTTATAGATCACATTATGGTGCAGGCATTGGTTTGTGTTTAAGGAACCAGCTTTCTTTTAAGCAAATCATCAATGGGGCGGCCATTTTTTATTGCACTGCAGTCATAAATGAACTGACGCAACATGTTAAACCTGCACAGCAGTTAATTTGGAGACATAGTACAGAAAGGGTTGATCATTTTTGACTCCCTCTGGTATGCCATGTATAGGTGGATGGTGTGGTAGTACTGCAGAAAAAAAGAAAGTGGAACGTACACACAACAGCGACATAAGGGGAGGAGCCATCACACACCACTGAAGTTTTCTTTAAAAAGCACATATGGAACGTAACATGCATTTATGTTAAGGAAACGTGGCTAAATAGACCTTTGGAGGCTCTAAAGTGAGTTTTGCAAACGAGGAGCAAAAAATCCAGCATTTTTAATTTGGAACGGTGCTTTTGGCTATTGGGACACAATTCTATGACATGAAGCATCACACAATGGGGGGAGCATGGCCTAGTGGTAAGGATTGGGTCTTGTAGCCAGAAGGTCGCCGGTTCGATCCCCAGACAGGACATGACTGAAGTGCCCTTGAAGCAAGGCACCTAACCCCCTAACCCACCACTTCGGGCACAAATTCCCACAGCCTAGTGTGTTCACTAGTGTGTGTGTTTCACTGCACGAATGGGTTAAATGTGGAGGTCAAATTCACATTGGCATATTGATTCATCTTAATCTTAACAATGTCACTTCCACTTAGAGCAGTTGATTTGAGAGGATTCTACTCTACAAAATTCTACACACTACATATGGGAGTATATACTCCAAAAATCAAGCGCTGTGATGTTAGATGTTACAGGTGCTGTGATAGGTGCTGTTTAAACGTGTGGTGGTGTGTTTTATACTATGAGAGTTTCACAAAACATTGAGGACTACATGGCCAGCAGATAATATACATTAATATTGTAAGGAAATAGATGTATTGATTACAGTGTAATGTATGAACCTTAAGTCAGATAAAGAGTCTAAAAGTTATAGAAACTTTAAAATGGCTCATTTAACATAAGCAGAGACCAGCTATGAATGTAGATACACACCTGCTGTCACAAAAACTGTATTTGCTTTGTGTTTTGTCGCTGGCACAGGACTATGAAAGCTTACAGCGCTGCGACATCTGTCGTGCAACACTTGTGGCCTGGACTGTAGACTGACCTTTACAGTACTGTAGTATATCACAATATATTGAATCATAACCCCTGTATTATAATACATACAGCATTGACAGTTTCTTCCAGCCTTTTAGCTTTGCATTGTTCCCAAAATCCTAATTATGAGTATGATGAGTCTAAACTTTTGATCGCTTCTGTATCTCACATCTAATAAATAACCCACAAAGACTTCAGTATCATCGCTGTAAATCTGCGTGAAGGTGCAGAAGTTCTTGTATTTGCATGAAAGCTTGTATTTATCAGATTGCTTCCCCTTGACTTTTACAGAAAGTAGTTATTGTGAATATCTCTCCCATCAGTTAGCAGCCCATTCAGGCATGCAGCTGTCAGGACTACGCTGGCTACGTCTGACAGCGAGAGCTGAGGGAGTATCATTGTGTGATTGCCTTCATGCTTTAGCCACTGCTGCCACTGACAGCCCTCCTGTTCGGACCAGCGCCAAGGAGGTGGAGAGACTGGCATTGCGGACAATGAGAGGAGGTTCACTAGGGTATAATACAGCACATCAGGGCAGCCAGTGAGTACAGGGCATTGATAAAATAGTTTAAAGTCGGAGTGCACAAACATCTCAGGATCTAACAAGTGTCGGTGTTTCTGATGCTTCCCAAACGTCACCACTTAATAGAACCTTTCACCCAGAAGTTGTTACATATTTTTCTACTTACCGTCAGATGCAGTTGAGACATGTTTGGAGTACAAATGATCCTACTTTAGTCTAGAACTGAAGCTGTCAGGCTAACATAGCTAACACTAGAACTCAATAGTCACCTAAATGTGTCCAATTCTTTCTGTGAAACTACATCAAAATGTTTATGCATATTAATTAAAGCCTCACCGACTGTCTGAAGTGTCGATCTGGTTTATACATTTTATATAGACCACATTATGGGGCAGGAACCAGCCTTATGACTAGAAGGCCGCATGGTTGATCCCACCAACAGGACCGAGGAAGGCGCTTAAACTCCAACTGCTCCCCAGGCATCCACAATGAGGGTAGCCCACAGCTCACTGTGTGTGCTCACTACCCCCGGTTTCTAGAGTTTGTGTGTATATGTGTGTTTCACTCATAGACTGTACAGGAACACTTTAAAAACAGAAAAACAACTTTAAACTCCACCCACAGCCATTTTATTGAATGGGAGCTACAAGTTGTCTTAATTCCAAGCTGTACCTACGCTATTTTGTATTTTCATTATGTTTAATGCCTTTTATAGAACTTATTTGGGGATATTTAAAGGGGTGTGGTGATGAGGTGATTGACAGCTTTCGTAATCTGAATGACAGACATGCAGACATTCGTCATAGAAGCTAATGCTAGAAATACAGCTAGGCTTGTTTTAGTCTTTGTCTCTGTTAATAAGACTTAAAGAAGTGATGTCTTGTTCAGCAGTAAGTTGTACTTATAGACACTCAAAAGGGGCATCATCACTTCATATTCAGGCAATATGGCGGCATCCATTTAGTCTGTTTTTAGCTTCAAAACATCACAATGTACATACTGTCCAGTTCTTACATACAGTCTATAGTTTCACTGCACAGACAGGTTGAAATTCTTCTGTTTTCAAGCACAGTGGTCAATGTGTCACTTTCATTTTCACTTTCACAAGTCATACAGAGCCCTAAAACACACCAAGTAGTCTGCAAAGCCTTAAGATCTGGATGTGGTTTGCATGGATTGAGTGATGTTTTGATGATGCATTTGAATGGATAATGACTATTTAGATGAATATTGAGTGATCCAGATCTAAACCAAGGAAGCCAAATTTGAACACTCCTATTTTAGAAGCATCTCGTCTCTGTGAGCTTCCAGTTTCTCCACTTCTCATCAACACTCTGAGCAGAAGAAGAGAGAACCTCTTTCTCCATCCACAGTTGCGCTAACCTAAATTAGCTTCACTGTGCCCCAACAACGTGTCCTACTGCTTGCATGCACTAAACAACTGCCCTACTTTCATTCGTGGGCTGCTTTTTGTTCTCCCAGAAACCTGAACTGCTATGAAGGATGAAACTGTGAGCTGACAAGGTACAAGAGAAGAAAGAGAAGTGATTGAGAATGTGATCAGAGGAAGGTCTGATCTGGCATCAAGTGGGAGAGCTGCTTGATCCCATTTTTAAGATGATGATCTACAGTAAGGAGACACATACTGCAGCACAACAGGAGAAACCAACTGTAAAACAAGTTAGCTGGGGGTAATAACCTGTGACAGAAAGGACATTAATATCCTTTAGCGGCAGAGGAGTGAGTGATGAGACATTACTTCCACCTCCTTTGCCCTTGGAGGTAGGATTTTACCATTTGGTAGAGTTATGATCTAGACAGAAATGATCAACACGGCATGTACTCTGTAGACCATCAGGAGTTCCTATTAGGCTTTGAAGCAGTTTGAAGATGTTGGCTGCAAGTTTCTGTAAGTTTTTAGTGCATATATAAATGTAGCAGGGATGCATCGATAGCTTAGGTACACTGAAAAATGTCGGAGTCCCTGGTTTCCTTTTATTTTAGCGCAGGCTGCAGACTACCATTAAAATTTCATACCTGCTTTCCTTTCTGCTTAGAGCACTGGGCGGAGAGGACTGTCAGATGCCACTGACACTGACATCGACTCCCTGTCACTAGAGAGCCAGCCCGCCCTGTTCTGCTCTGAACTCGGCTGTTTCAGGGTTGGAGAGAGGCAGGGATGCATTTTTTAATGTATTTTAATGGGATTACTCTACATAGGCCTATAGCATATTGTCTGTCTAGGAAAGACACTAGTGGTATAATGCAATGTCATCAGTATTGTCTTCCAGTAACAATCAATGCAGTATTGATGAATAATGATGGAAAACGTTCATGTTTTGGGCAGCCGTGGCCTTAGGAACCCAGTCTTGTGACTGGAAGGTTGCTGGTTTGATCCCTTGGCATGACTGAAGTGCCCTTGAGCAAGGCACCTAACCCCCAACTGCTCCCCAGGCACCATGGATAGGGTTGCCCACCGTTAAGGCATATGAGGTAGTTTTCCCTTGCCACTGTCTCCTTTGGCTTGCTCACATTAATGCTATATAAATAATTTTTGATTGATTGATTAACTTTTTGAATTCAATTATGGACACAAATGAACATTTTCCTGATATTCACATTTTTGGATGCACTAGTTTTTGAACCCACAGTATACTTAAACATTTTAAAACTTTTGGCTTTGAAATATTTATTGTGGCCTCAGTTTATTATCTTGTGGCCTCAATATAATAATTCATCACATCTTAAAATATATCCTGTGTCTTATACGCTATCCTATATCCTGTATATATCCTATATCATGTCACCTTCAAGGCCATGGCTTACAACCAATAACAGTGTGGCAACAATGTTCATATATCAGTGCAGGGACATCAGAATTTCTGTAAAATGTCAGATTAGTCTGAGTAAGATGGTCAGCGTGGGCTGGTGGACCCCTTGCTGTCCATTTCTTGTTTGTGTGCTGGTGCTTTCTCTAAGGTCTCAGTACAGTTTAAATGTGTGTTTTTCTTTTCATCTAAAAGTAAGTAGGGCCTTTCTTGAACTGAAAATGCTGATGCTCCAGTTGGAGAAGTGGGTGTTGAAAACAAGTGCTGGGAACAGGGGAGCAGTGGCTCAGTCATTAGCTAGGTTTGGGAAAAGACCAAGATCATAGCCAGAGACAAACAAGCAGTACATTAAGCAAGAAAACAATGCTTCACTGTAACCCTGAGTTTGAAATGGTGTCTAATGAGACCACCGTGGCCACAAATGCACATTTGATTCAACTACTTTGAATCAGAACTAAATCATTGTATTCCTGAAAGTCATTCTGATCAGAGAAACGATCTTACAGCTCTTGACATGATAGTGCTCAGAAAAGAAGTGGAGCTGTTAGCGTTAATCAGGACGGATTGGTGCTTTAACAATTAATAAGTGACATTGTGGCTTTGCAGCAAAATTCAATGAGATTATCTTGTTTTTTTTTTGCCAGCGTAATTTAATTGTGTAGTCTATTGGGCCGCTCTACAGGAAATGAACAGTGAGTGTTCATACTGGATGTTTTCCTCGACAATACTGGACACTAACGCTCTTGCTCTGTTTTATCCAACATCCATCTCCTTGAGGAATATGCTGGGCAGGAGTTTCAGAAACTAGATAGTATGCAGGTCTACCCAGTCAAAACACATACAACCGTATTCTTGATGAGAGTATATTTTCAGACCAGAATGTTTCAGCTGTGGTTTCACCAAATATCACAGCCTACTTTCTCAGCCAGTCTTAGAAACTGGACTGAACCACAATGTATACAAGAGCAGTTTAAAAGATTAGTCTGTCATATATCATCCTTTTACATGCATGTCAGTATATTCTGACTTACCACAGTAAACACACACTTCATAACATATCTGAGTTTTTCATTTTATATACACTGCTCAAAAACTAAAGGGAACACTAAAATAACACATCTTAGATCTCAATGAATAAAATATTCCAGTTGAAAATCTTTATTTATTACACAGTGGAATGCGTTGAGAACAAAATAATAAAAATGATCAATGTAAATCAAAATTATTCCCCCATGAAGGTCTGGATTTGGAATCATACTCAAAATCTCATACCACCCTCATGGAGTCTGTTTCTGACCGTTTGAGCAGAAACATGGATATTAGTGGTCTGC